>JAWUZG010000620.1:0-213066 GCA_036785705.1 Acanthornis magna | reverse complement strand
TTCCTAATATCCAGTCTAACTCTGCCCTCTGCCACTTTGAAGCCATTCCCACTTGTCCTGCCACTCCATGCCTTGTCCAAAGTCCCTCTCCATCTCTCCTGTAGCCCCTTTGGGCACTGGAAGGCACTGAAAGATCCCAGAGCCTTCTCCTCTGTAGGGTGAACACCCCCAGCTCTCCCATCCTGCCTCCAGAGCAGAGGAGCTCCAGCCCTCAGAGACCCAAGTGATAAATGAAAATAGGGTTCACAGCCCTCTATTTAAAATAAAGGCTGTGTTTCTCCCTCTCTTCTGGGCTGTCCGAATGGGATTGCCGCTGACAGCACGGGATTGTCTTTTAGTGGTTTGTCTCCCGCGATGCTCCCAGCACACAATAATCCCACATGTCCGGTGAAATCTTCCTCCCATCTCCTCCCAATTACTCAGCCTAATCCTTGCCAGCCTGTAATTGAGCCGAGCAGCCTTGTGAGACACTAATGTGTTCTGTGATCGTAGTTTGCTTGCCAGCATTTATGACATTTGCACAGACAGTGGTGAGTCATGCGAGACAAATGGTTAGCGCTGTCTATTTTTTATGTATGGATATAATTAGATTTTGCAGCACAAGAGAAAACAGCCCCTGTCCAGCTTGTCAAGAGAACAATAAAAAGGGAAGAGAAAATTTTCTTTGGCAACTTTTTTCAGCCTGACAAGTGGTTTCGATGATAAGTTTCTCTTTTTTTTTTTTTTCTCAGAGTTATACAATAATTTCAGCGCTGTTGCTAGAAATACACAACAGAGCCAAGAAACAGGATTGTTGGAAGCAATTAAAATATGGCAGCTATTCAAATAGATTCTGTGTCCTGATACAGTGTGTAGGATATCCTGACTTTTTTCCTCCAGTGGCTTTGTCTGTGGGTGTTTAGTGCTCTCTCTCAGGACACTGTTTTGTGTATCACTCTGGTCTTTTCTTCCAAGATCAACAAAAGCTTTTGCAACTCCCCTTGGTGGCCTCTGCAACAGATCTCTGGTGTCTACTCAGCACCATTTCTGAGTAGATTTATAATTTTCTCTGTCCCTCACATCCGACATGGTCTAATAGATAACACACGGAACCGGGGGTTTTGCTTCAGACTGTGACGTTGAGTCACTGTGCAGCTTTTGGCAGGCAATGAAGGCTTAAAAAATGTCCACTCATTCCTGATGACTCAGTTTGAGCATCTTCATACCTCTTGGGCTTGAATTTTCTCATGGTCTTTGAGGACTCAAAGCACACACAGAGCTTAGTTGTACAACCCTGCTGCAATCCCAGCCCAATCTGGATGCTTAGGAATGGAGGAGCCCATAATTAGGGAACACTTTGGGGAATGCTGCTCACCAGGTTTCGTTTTATTCCTTACAAACAAAAGGGTAAAAATACCAAGGCTCCCTCTTGACAATGGGGTTCTGTTTGCCCAACACGGGGAGATCCTCAGGTGAAAGTGCCATGGTGTAAACACGTGGGGAAACCCTGACCATCTGATAACTGGGACATGCCCCATGTGGGGGAAAACATTTTGTTTAGGAGTGCCATCAAACTTCTGGGGAGATCTCCCACACAAACAAAAGTCATCTGCCCAGCAGCTACGAGGAGATAAAGAAGCCACTTCAGAGATGTGAGCAAGCAATTTCACGAGAATACACAGCAGAGGTGTGCACACTTCAGTGCAAGCTGTCCAGAGTTCCCAGGGAGTCTCCTGATGTCTAGCAGCTGGTCCTGCTGGAAAATCATTATTTATTCCAGCAAACTCAGGCACAGCTCCCTGCCAACCTTGGATACCTCTACAGGAATTGTAGGACATCTCCCGGTTGGATTATCATCTGGCGTGCGAGGACAGTGATCTGCAGTGTCAGATCTGTTATCCCTCTGTGGGATGAAATGCCCACGGTGTCCCCAAGGAGTGACAACAATTCAGTGGCAATTGGTCACTCCTGTGTGGAGGGACACCAGAGTGTGGCTGAGGTGAAGCCACAACGAACAACTCCAACATTCAAGAGCACTCAGGAGCTGTCGCACTTGCAAGTCACAAGGCAGAGCTGCGCCATTCCTTTGTCTGAATGTGCTTTGAGAGCTCAGGAGTCCCAAACTCCTCTCTAGCTCAAGGGAAAACCTACAACAGAGCGGAATTTGGACACAAAACTTCACACACTAATTAACTCAGCTCAGTACCTGCAGCCCTGCAGTTGAGGGGTCATCAGCAGAGCTCTGGGGAGAGTGACCAGAGCTCCTTCTGGCAAACACACATGGCTGGTTTGTGCCAATGAGAAACTCATGGAGAATGACAGAAAAAGGATTTTGAAGCTCATTTTCATCATCAAGCAGCTTCAAATGAGCCACAGAGTGCTCCTCAGTGGTGCCCTGCAGAACAGCCCCTGCATCGCCCTGATCTCTGTCACATCTGGCCAGCCCTGCTCTGTGCCAGAGATCACATCTGGACACCTGGGAAGGCTGGGCTGAATCCACACTTGGATGGGAGATGCCTACAGCATTTTAGGGTTTGGGTTTCAAAGATTTAAAGTATGATTGCCCTTCTTCCTCTCCAAATGGCATTGATTCAATGACACAAAATTGCCCTTAAGACCAAACCGTGGAGGAAATCAATAAAAAGCTCATGATATTCGCAAACACCAGCTCTCTTGAGCCAGTTTAAATTTTGAGGATTGTTTTTCTTTCATGTTTTCTGTAATTCCATAGCTGTATATCCATCTTACTGCCTTGAATTACTGGGTGCTGTGATAATAAATGTCTGATAAACTGTATCTCAGGCTCCAGTAATCCCCATGGATTTCACCAAGAATGTTTTAGGTCTTTCTAGTTGCCTTGAAAATTGGGAGGATCCTGATTTTTCATCAGAATGACACAGGCTGCAGTCCAGCTGAGGCACACACAGAGACATGGAAGTATTTAAAGGTTAAAAGTGCATCAAAAGGGTTAAAAGTGTATCAAGAGAAACATTGCTGGAAGGCAAATGAGGAAGGCAGTGGGAATTGCCTGTACTATTTATTTCCAGAATATAAATTACACCCAGTAAAGACAGAAAAAATTAGGAGTGTACAGCCCCTACATATCCATTGGAGAGAAGAGGGACCACTTTTGGGGTCTGAGGGGCAAGTGGGAGCAGCACAGAACAGCTGAGCTGAGTTCCTGCCACAGGCAACAGGAGCAATCCGTTGTTTTAGGCGTGATTATGTCAAAGCAGAAAGATTCCAAATCCCACCTGAAGAAGAAAATATAAATGTACGGCACCTGATGAAGGAAAATTGAAAGAGAAACTGTCAGGTAGAATTCATCAAGCACAAGAAATGCTTCAGATGCTACAAGATGTTGAAAAAGCACAATCAGGGAGCAGAGCAGGAATCGTGTGTCCCTGCCTGGGCTGATGACTGAAGCTCTCACGCAGGGATCGAGTGCAGCCTGGCACAGAGCTGCTGCCCCCGAGCCCTGGGGCTGCCCCTGAAGCACCTCCAGAGGCTTCTGCTCAGAGACCCTGTCAATCAGCAGGGTTAGAAAAGGGTTATTTAACAGTCCAGACAACTGTTTGTGCAGTTTCACACCTGGGTAGATCAAGACAGACAGGAAAGCAAAGGCTCATTTCTTCCTTCTCCTGCTGCTGCCTTGAGAAGAGGCTGGAGAAGAGGTGGTGCTGTCAGGACAGGCTCCCCTCGAGGCAAAGGAAAACCCCACAACAAACCTGCCACTCCTGCAGGCCTATTTGCCCAATGCCTTGTGATTTACAAGCCTTTTTTGTCCATTATTCCCTGCGCATTTTGTAAATCTCAGTTTATCTTTTGCCACCGCTGAACCATGAGCTCTAAAACCCACGAAGTTTCCTTGTGTCCTTCCGCCTGGTGGCACAACACATTGGTCTGAGCTCTTTCCCTCCTTCCCCAGGGACTTAACGATGATTTCTGAGTGGCTACCAAGAGTAAATGAAGCCTCAAAGCATCCCTGAGTGTTCCACTCCCTGTACCATCTCATTTGCCAGTTTAAGGAGCTGTACCTCGGTGTCTGCATAAACAGCTCTACTACTTCTCAAATTTTCTGAGGTCAAGCTGCTTTTTATATGCAAAAGGCTCTGAAATGTGCATTTCCTATTACTCTCCTTGTTGTAAAGATCAGAAAGCCAAATAAACTCTATTTTTGCTCATTCCTCCCTTCCCAGATAGCATTGAAATCATAATGTAAAACCAGAACCCCAGCAACCCATGAGACATCATCCTAGGAATCCTTGCTTGACAATATCCTTGAATTTCCAGTAAATGTTAAATTGTGTCATGGTTTTTTGGATGGTTTGTGACATGCTGACAGGTGAATTGATCACAGATGACATTAAGATGAGTGGCTGACACAGCATTTGCAGCGCTCTGTCCAGACCACTTCTTGCTCTTATCTCCCTTCCTTTGTCATTTCTTTTGAGATTGGAGCTTTTGAAGAGCTGCAGGCCTTTACTATTATTCTCTGCTCCATAAAAACTCAATTACTGGAGTCTGACAGCCTGCCTGGAATCCAGGAGGACAAAGAAGGGCCCAGCAAAAGGAAAGCCAGGACCCAGCTGTGCGACCCTCTGGTACCACAGACAGGGCACAGCCCCCCCCCACCCCCCAGGAACAGGCAATTAATGCTAATTAGTGAAAGAGGCAGCTTCCTTTGGGGGTTTCGGACTATTTTTGCACTAGGAATTCAAGGGAAATAGAGGAGGAGAAGTGGATTTGGCAAGGCCAGTGCTGGTGCTGAACCTGGAACAGCATGACCTTGAAAGGGTCTGCCCTGAAAGGGTTGCCTTCCAACCCAAACCATCCTGTGATTCTACGAGTCTTTGAAAAAGTCGATTTTAGGAAGGCTCTGTCAAAAAAACCCCACAACATCATAACCTAGCCATTATTTAAAAACACAAGATTTTTCTTTTTTCTGCAATTTTATATATTTATTATGCTTTTAGTATATTAATATGATACAAAATATAATTAATATAATATGTATGTATTTTATATATATATATAAATTCTATTTATTGATGTTTGTTTGTCAGCAACTGGAGAAATAAAAGAGCTTGGTACAAGATTTTAAATAATACTTCTACCCCTTTCCTTATCTTTGCTGGTCAGATGCTCCTGTTTGGCTCAGTGACACTAAGGAGATCAGAAAGTGGCTTCAAGAGCTCAGCTTGCAAAGAGGCTGGTGAACCTCTTCTTCAGGTTTGAAAATTGCTCTTTTTGATCAGAAATAAAATATTTTGCTCAAATTTCCAGTTTTCTATAAACTTTGAAAATTAAATGTAAATTAGAAGATAACTTTAAACACAATAATTTAAAATATTTTACACTGAAGTTGTCAAAGCTGATTTTTTCAGAAACACATGGCAGTTTAAGTTGACTGAAGTAATGGAACCAATCAAAATTCACAGAATACTCTGATCCAAACATTACTTATTTCTCCAGCTTTATAGAAAATATTTTATTCTTATTGAAGGAAAATACTGAGATGAGTTTGTGTTTGGATGTGACATAATTTTCTTTGTTTGTTTGTTTGTTTGTTTCTTTCTTTCTTTCTTTTTCTTTCTTTCTTTCTTTCTTTCTTTCTTTCTTTCTTTCTTTCTTTCTTTCTTTCTTTCTTTCTGTCCCTCTTTTCCTTCCTTCCTTCCTTCCTTCCTTCCTTCCTTCCTTCCTTCCTTCCTTCCTTCCTTCCTTCCCTCCCTCCCTCCCTCCCTCCCTCCCTCCCTCCCTGAAGTGGAAAACACAAGATTTAAAGTGGATTTTATTATGTTCAAAGGGCAGTCTGTTATTTCTGAAGCAATAAATATGACACAAAACGATCCAAACATGCTCTTCCATCACAGTTTGGTTGTTAATGTCAGAGATGAATCTGAAACCTGGGAGGCCAATGAGCTGGGCTGCTCCAGGGACAGATCAGCACATTTGGGGACTTTCCACCAAGCCTGCTGAAGAGATTTCCTCTACAGACTCACTGAGGAAATTCTCCATGGTCATTTTTGGGGATGGTGAAACCACCGTTCGAAACCTCTGCAACAATCTGGAAAACAGCTGGGAAAGGAGAGGGACTTGTGACAGCAATTCAGTGTGAAGAGCTGATGCATTTGAGTGTGATTTGGGGAGTTGTTTTGGGACAGGAGCTACGGACGAGGGTTACACACGCCCATCGTTGTGTGTGGCACTCACCCAAGCACTCAAAGAAGCAGATTTTTACACCTTTTCTTGCCTCGTTCTTTTTCTGCCAGCTGAGTCAGCTCCCCGAGGAGCCCAAGAGGTGCCAATCACTCCCTGAAGCCCGGACCTGCAGCTGGCAAGAGGATTTCTGCTTCCCAGGCAGCCAAATTTAGCCAGGCTTCCCCAGGGACATACCTAAAGAACCCACTGCCCAGTTCCCAAAATCTCACATCCACCATCCCATGGCTCCCATCCCGACCACACTGCTCGGCAAGGCAGAGAGAGGCTGGGCAGGAGACATCTCACCACCCTCGTGCTACAGGCTCCTCTTCCAGCCCGGGATTTTTGGGCGTTTCGGTTCAGTTTATGAACAAACCACTCTGTTTAGCAACAGGGGAGCTCAAACCCACGGAACGCCTCTTATTTTTTATTGTTATTCTCACGCATCAGGTCGCCGTGTCCCTGCAGCCGGCGTGGGGGAGTGGGAAGGGCTGGTTTGAGAGCAGGAGGAAAAGAGCAGCGTTTCCACGGGGAGCCCCTATTCCCGGAGGGAAGGGACGTTTCCCGGCTGGAGCGGGGAGGAGCGGGCGGTGCGGGGCGGAGGAGCGGCGGGGCGGCTCCCCCGGCTGCCTCGGTAAGTGCCGCCGGCAGAATACCCATCCCCATCCCCATCCCCATCCCATCCCCAACCCTAACCCATCCCTGTCCCCATCGCACCCCCATCCCATCCGTGTCCCCATCGCATCCCCATCCCATCCCCATCCCCGTCCCCGTCCCCGTCCCCGACCCCATCCCCATCCCCGTCCCCGTCGCCGTCCCCGTCCCCGTCCCCATCCCCAATCCCGGCCCGTCTCCGTCCCCGTCCCCGTCCCCATCCCCATCCCCATCCCCATCCCCATCCCATCCCATCCCATCCCCATCCCCATCCCCATCCCCATCCCCATTCCCATCCCCGTCCCCGTCCCCGTCCCCGTCCCCATTCCCATCCCCATCCCCGTCCCCATCTCCGTCCCCATCCCCGTCCCCGTCCCCATCCCCCGGCAGATGCCGAGACCCCTTCCCCGGGCAGGGCTCCCCGCTCAGGGTGGGACCCCCGCTATTGCACGTCCTGCAATACCGAGGCACGTCCTGCACCCCCTGCCCAAAGGACACGCCCTTCAAACACTGCCTCCCCCCCGGGAAGGGCTCCCCCCGCTTCTTCCCCACCCCAAGACAGATTCCCTCCGCGGGCAGGTCCCCCCAGCCCCTCCCCGGGCTGGTCCCCCTTGCCCCGGACTGGTGAGGATGCAGATGTGCTCCACAGCATCCTCGGCGTTTCGCCCTGCCTGGGCTGGGGGTTTTGCTGCCCTGGGGGTTGGCGCTTTTGCCCGCAGAGGTCAGGCGGTGTTGAGCCCAGGAAGGGTGGATTTGGCACCCCGGGGCTGTGGATTCGCACCCCAGGGGTAGTGTCTTTGCCCTCAAGGTCTCGGTGCTTTCGCACCCCGGGCTTTGGGGTTTTGCACTCCAGGGGTTGGGGGGTTTTGCATCCCAGAGGGTGAGGGGTTTGCCTCCCCAGGGGTTGGGTTTTGGCACCCCGGCTCTCTCTCTCTCCTAAACCCCTACACTGCAGCGCGGGTTTAACTTTGCCTTGAGTTTTACTGCTGCGGTGACGCTCCGCTCTCTCCTCTCCCCTCGGAGCAGGCAGGGGCTGCCAGAGCCCTGCTCTGGGTGAGGAGGAGCCTTCCCGTTTGCCGGGAGATGATCCCAAATTGCCGGGACACGATCCCGAACCGCTGTGCCTGCTGTAGATGAGGATTCCGTGCCCTGCGCTGGGACAGGAGCATCAGCTTCGGGGAGCGGGGCCGGGAGCAGCTCCGCGGGGAGGGATCCGAAATCCCTGAGCCCCCGGTACCCTTTAGAGGGGAAAACACCGAGCCCCGGGCCGGGGGACGCTGCTGAGCCGCTTCAGCCGGCAGCTCTGAAGGGAAGGATATCGTGTTCTGCTGTGCTCCCAGCCCCGGGGCTGTCAGGGAGGCTGTAGGAGTCGTTCTGTGCTGCTTTGGGGGCGGAAAGAAATCGTGCCCTGAGAAATGCTGCCTTTCCAATGGGAAAGTTGGATAAAGAGCGAGAGAGGGAAAGTGAGTGCAGAGTCTCCCTCACTGCACGGCCTCATGGAGTGCGTGTTGTGCTGGCGGCAGCGTCCCCAAGGATGCTCCCCTCCTCTGTCACCACCCACAGCCTCGCACAGCTCAACAAATTACTGAACCCTTCAACAAATCACGGAACTGGTGCATTTTTCTCATGGGGAGGAGGAGGGAAAGGTGTGTGAGGTCCTGTGTGGGTCCACATTCCCTCCTACCATGTGCTGCTTTGGATCTGATTTAGCAGAGGAGCAGAGCCTGGCAGCAAATGCATTCCCATTAATATATTTCCAGTTTTCATCATCCCTCTAAGATTTTAAAGTGCAGTCAGCCTTGAGATTGCAGAGCTTTTTTTTTTTTTTCCTCCCTTGCCATCAAAATATGCCTTTTACTGATGAAATTAACCTTTAGCTTGGGATTTGTCTGCTGAATAAATTAGGTCAAACTTTCTGGATATTAAAGGGGAACTGAAATGGTGGAGTTGCTTAGCTCAGGCAGCCTCAGAGCAGAACCTACCCCATCAGTTTCTGGAAGGGAAGTAAACTATAATGTCCAAATGAGAACAATGCAAACCCTGAGGCATCTGAGACCCCCAGGAAAGCTGGGAAGACCCCACATCATGGTGCAAGTGGGCATTTATCCCTTTGATTTGAGAGGGGTCCTTACAGGAAAGACTGAAAGACTGGCATCATAGAAAGACTATCAGCAGTGCAACCACACAGGCTGCTGCAGCTCACGGGAGAATTCAAAAGCTCCAATATTTGAAGATGTGGCAGTGCATCCCTGGGAAGGATGACGTATCCTGTTTTGTCCCAATAATTTCCACAGAGAGGTTAAGATGGTATCATCCCCCACTTTCCTGTGTTAACAATTCTCCAGGTGGTTTGAGAGCAGCACTTCTTAGTTTAGTTAACTTAATTTGGCATGTATAGGATAAGGATTGGCTTCTCTGTCAGAGGCAGAACGGATCCAGACATCCAGCCTGGGCTGCTTGGCTGTGACAGGGACTGTGGATGAGCTTCCAGGGCTTCTCTGCTTGGGGATCCTTCAGATCAGGAGCAGCAAGACCCTGTTGTCTGTGCCCTGAATTAGAGTTCAAGGTTCAAACCTAAGTTTCAAGCATCCTTCATCCCTTCCTTTTGTTGTCAGAGTAATGCATGTCGAAAAAGGACAGCCTTATTTCCAGCCTCTCAGTCTTCGTGTTGATAAAAATAAATATGACAAAAGAGTGTTTTTCTAATTTTTTTCAGGTGTGGGCACATCTGTCTGCTGTTTCTGTGCACTGTCATACTCCTGGATGTACACTGCATTAACGAACCTGCTGTGGGTTTTTCACTTGAGAAGACCTTTTAACCCAGGCTGGTGGCTGAGATGGTGCTTGAAGAGCACAGAGAGCTTGCAAAGAGGAATTCTGATAACAGCGTCCTGATTCTGCTCCAAGTTTGAGAGCGGTGTGTGTTCACAGCCCGCTGTAAGTAATGATCTGCTTTAATTGGAATTGTACTAACACTGATACAGACTTAATGACTGTGTGGGAACACTCATTGTTTGCAGGAAGGTGTGACTTCAAAACCTTCTTGTTTCAGTGCTACATCTAAAAAACCCAAATAATTAATGCAGAATTCTCCTCTATCATTCTCATCTACCCATGAACAGAAATTTGACAGTGATTTTTTTTTTAAAACCTTAAGACCTGATGTTTTAAACTTTAAAATTTGACATTGATTTCTTTTTTTTTTAAACCACTGATTTTTCATCAAACCTGATTTTTTGCTGTTTATATCTTAGGACATAGACAATGCTGCACGCTCTCCTGGGAGAACCATGGGCTGACTGGGTGGTCCTCAAGTGTTTAAACTGCTCAGGGGTCAGTCGAGGTGGGACCAGAGGGCAGTGTCCAGCCCTTGTAGAGGCACCAGAGGTGTGAGGACACCAGCAGGTGTGGGAGGTGAGCTGGCACGTGGATGTGGAGTATGAAACTGCCCCTGCAGAGGCAGGTTCTGGAGCCTGGCTCCTCTTTGTGCTCTCCCCATGTGGTTTTCCCAGCCAGCTGTCCCTGAGCTCTCTGTGCAGAACACACGGGGAGCAGAACGGGCTGAACAATTTTTAATGCCAGGAAATGTGGCTGCATTGAAATCCAACTGTTCCACAGGAGCTCATCCAGTCTGACAATATCCACAGCGGAGCTGTTAGAAAGAATGGCACAGATTATCCTCTTTCCTGTCCATTATGGGAGAGCCAGAGACAGGATATTTTATTTTATTTTTATGGGGTGTTACCAGGATGTGGAATGTTGTCCAAGGAACATTTTCATGAAGACTGAGGTACTTAAGACACCCTGCAGACTTTCAGCAGGGCTGGCTCAGGGTGCTGGCAAAGAGATGATGTCAAAAAAACCTAACTTTATTCTCAGTGCTGGAGGAGCAGCAGAGCTTCAGGTCTCAGGGACTCCCAGGGCCTGGAAGGGCTTTCCTTCTTTATCTTTTTTTCTAGACAGCTTGAGTATTTTCTTAATTTTATTTTTCACTATTTTATTTTTCAATTTTTTATTTTTAACTAGAAAGAAAGGAAACCAGTAAATCCAGCAAACAAACAGAAGTCAGGGGATGGAGCTGAGGAGTTTGAAGGATGAGTAGGTCCATGAATACATGATTACATCCAAGGACAAAGTCATTGTTGCTTTTGGAAAAAGCAGCCCAGCTTCACAATTTTATAGGAATGCTTGGAAGAAGTCAGCAGATGGAAAATAAACACTTAGGTGATGTAGGCTGATTGGGATTCTGGAAGGTTTTTAATATGGTCCCTCATGCTGGAGGCTTTTAAGGAAACTTAATAGTCCTGAGTTAAGAAGGAAGTCCCTTGTGTGAATAAATACTTGCCTGAAAGGTGAAATGCAGGGGGAAGTAGACGTTGAGTTCCAGAGAGCTCAGTGATGCCCTTTACAGGATTAGGGGCTGGGATGTGTGGGATTCCATAAACCTCCAACTGGAAAAATAGTGAGTCATGAGGTGGTGATATTTGCTGGCAAAAGAAAATTTAATCAGGGCATGGAGGATAATGTCTGACTTAATGAATTGGAAAAATATGAGGTGTATTGAGCATTAAAGTGGAAGAAAGAATTCAACTGTGAAGTGATGGAGTTTGGAGGAGTAGGGAACCTAATTTCCTCATTTCATCCAATTTCCCCATCTAAAGCAGCGGACTCCGAGCCCCTTGTGCTGCGCAGGAACAAGACCTTTGGGTGGCCACAGCTCAGTGGAAAGCCCGCGATTCAGAAATCATTGAAACCACCTTTAGATGTAACTCTGGATCACAGGCTGCAGGAAGGAAAAAGAGATGTTGGGCACATTTTGCTGCATGCTGCCTTGTTCTTACACTCCTCCCAAGGCACAGTTTGGCCACCGTGAGCTGAGGCATGTTGGACCACAGGGATGTTTATCCAGGCCCATCCTCAGCCTGTGCTCAGCACTGAGCTCTGGAGATGTGGGATTGACCGAGGGTACTGTGGAAGCAGGTCCCTGTCACAGGAGAAGTGATATTTAAATATAACAATTTGACATCTGGAAATATTTCTGTAATTCTCTTTTCCCCACAAGTTTTGTCTTTGGGTTCCCTTTGAGCTTTGAGCTGCTGGAGTTTTTGCAGGGCATCGTTCCCACCTTCCCACATACATGGATTTCCTCAAGTCAAAATTCCCCCATTAAGGAGCTGGGAGCATCATCTCCCACCTGGGCACAGAGGGAACGTGAGCCTGGGGTCACAGCAGCACCCGAGACACCTCAGTTGATGATCTTTAGGGTCCCTTAAACCCAAATGACTCTGTGATTCCATGATTCCATGATGCTACTCCCTGCATTGTTGCTGGCAGCCCTCCTTGGCCATTCAGAGTGGAAGATGGAGCTGCCCACCATGGCAGGAAAAAATTTCTAAACTTCAGAGCCTGAAAGAGCAGCAGAAGAACCCAGGGCTGAGCAGGGACTGGGCAGTGTGGTTATGGAAGCAGCCAGCCTGGGCGAGCAGCCTCAGCTGCTCTGGGGGTGGCAAAGATGATAATGAGGATACAGAACCACAGAATGGTTTAGGTTGGAAGGGACCTTAAAGATCATTGAGCTCCAGCCCCCACATTTTGTGGACTTGGCATGCTGTTCAATGGGATTTAGCTCAGCTGCTTTAATTTTTGATTTCCGTTGTTTTCTTGTCCTCTCTCTGCTCTCAGTACTTTTTTTTCTTTTTTTCTATTTTTTTTCTCCTGGTCTCACGCTTCATCTGATGATGCATTTTCATTCACAGGAAGGCTTTTAATTGCTGTGAAGGACTTCAGTCAGTGCTGCACCTTAATCCTCACCCTCAGGATTTCAGACACTTCTAATGGGCTGCTAACCATGCGACAGCGATGGCACAGGCCCAGCAGGGTGTGAGGATTTTTCCTGGCACAAATGAAGCAGGAACATTATCTCTGTTCTTCCTTTCACACACCTCCAAGTCGTGCGTTAAAAATAATTCTGGTTCTCCCCTTTAATCTCTTTCAGGTTCTAACAGTGGGAAGATGCCGATGGACAGGAATGAAACCTGGCTCTCCAATTTCTCCTCCGCTGCCTCCCCCTTGGCGAGCGGAGGGGTTGGGCTGCAGGAGGTGCTCATTGGGTTCCTCCTCACCCTCATCGACCTGGTCACCCTCCTGGGAAATACCGTCGTGTTCCTCTGCCCGGTGGTGGAGAAGAGGCTGCGCACTGTCACCTACATGTTCATCATGTCCTTGGCCACGGCAGACTTCCTGGTGGCCTGTCTGGTGATGCCCTTCAGGTGAGGAGCGTGATTCGCCCCAAGCAGGCCCAGAGACACTTCGGAGACACAGTCAGAGCAGTGGGGATTTGCTTTATTCGGCGCAGGGTGTGGGGATTCACTCCCCCAAACACACCCCAGCACTTCCAGCACACAATATTATGGTAACATTCATGAATATTCATCACATTCCCCGGGATAGGAGTGGTTATACAAATCGTTTCTCGGAAATCATTAATATCATTAGCTGTGTGCCACGCATGCGCTGTGTGTCCTGGTGGTCTTTGGGGTCTTCTCGTGATGAAGATCTGTAGTCTCCATCACAGTGCACTTTTCATCTTTCTCTCTGGAGCATGGGCAGTCCTTGGTGGGTGATTCAGGGTTTCTGTGCTGGCCTCAGATTCTTGTCCCTCTTCTCTTGACAAGAGAAAGGGAATTCTGTTTTTCTAGGTTTAGAATTCACATATTCTGTCTCTCAGTAGTTGAGTTACCTATTGACCAACCCTTTCTCAGTGTCCATGGGGTGGGAGCAGAGAAGGACAAATGTCGTGGAGCAGGGCTGGGATTCACCTGCTGGGCTCTTCGAGGGGCTGAAGTGTGGGTTGGTGATTGTGTGTGCTTCCCTCTGTATTATGGATCCCCTTGTAATGGATGGAGACACAATTCCCAAGGGTGTTTTTCTTGCTGGCCACACAGGGACTGTGGTTGCTGATGTGACCTTGATATTGTCAGGAAAAAATAATCCACAAATGCCAGAGGTTTATATCCATAAAGGAGACAGAGGAGTCCTGTAACTTTATTCGTGAATAAAGGGAGAGGTCATGGGCATTTCCCATGAGGTCTCTCAGATTGCTAGAGGACACAGCCTCTTTTTTATCCTAATTTCCCAGCTGCAGTTCCTTCTCCCTTTCCCCACTGGATGAGGTACTTGAGAGGTACAGGCTTCCCAGAAGGCCTAATGCAGACATAAGTAATATACATTTCTCCTAAATGTAGATATCTGTACTATACATCTCCCCTAATGCAGACACTCTCAATACACACCTCCCTTTTCTTCTTTTTCTTATGTCTCTGTTCTTGTAGTTTATTAACACAGTCTTGGGCAAGTCAGTCACTGGAATTCCTATGGAAATCATTCCCATCGTTTCTTCTGTCTCTCAGTACTGGCTTTATCTTACCAGCAGTTTGTTTGTAAAGACACTCCCTTTTTCCTTTCAATATCCAGCTTTGCCCAAGGGGCTCCACTCGTGGAGTCTCCTCTTCTAGCACTAGCCCTGCATATGGAATGTAAAGAATTTATTCAGTATAAGCAGAGTAATTTAGGCTTCCCCAATATTTCATGGAGGAAGAGGCACTTGAGAGGGCAGGTGTCCCTGCATGAGGTTTGTATTTATGGGAGTTTCACTGTCTGGCTAAAGAGTGAAACAAATCCAGAAAGCTGCTGACTTGTGATCCTGGCTGTCCTCTCCTGCAAAGCAGCCATAGGTTTGGGTAAATCAGGGAGCTGCACCCTATTTCGAGTTCCTCAGGCAATATGAGGAAGCTGAACTCATTTACATGTTCTGTGCTTCAGTTTTTACAGAACTGCCTATTCCTTTGAATTTGGCACTGAAAAATATTGTCCCAATGAGCAACTACAAACTGAGTTAAAGGTTCATGGTATCAGGTGAAAAAAAACCAGTTAATGATGCTCTTAAAAAAAGTATTACTGCTAATTTAAATTCTAAGCTCTGAATTTTAAGTTCAGGTTCTGAAATGATCATAGAACCAGAGACTGGTTTGGGCTGGCAGGGACCTTCAGGGGTCAATTAGTCCAACCAGCCTGCAGTGAGCAGGACACCTGCACTTGGACCACCTTGTTCAGAGCCCCATCCAACCTGGCTTTGAACACTTCCAGAGATGGGGCAGTCACAGCTTCTCTGGGCAACCTTATTGCAAAATATTGTAAAAAACTTCGTCCTTTTATGTATTTTGAATCTACCCTTACTGATGTCTTATTTAACCAACCAAAATCACAAAGGGGAGCAAAGATGGGAGCAGGGTTGGTGCTTTGTTCCCTTCCCGAATGTCCTGGTGTTGGGAAGCCCTGCCAGCTCCTGGTGGGCCACGTGCTGAGGAATGGACCCAGTTGGCTCCATCAGCATTGTCCAGCCCTGCCAACACAGTGGCTGCTGTTTCACACTTTCCCACTGTTTTGGCTCCACATCTCTGTTGCTCTTTTGGATTTCAGTTTGCTCCTCAGCTGGCAGGTTATTACGTGCCAAAGGGAAGGAAAAGAAATGGTCTTGGGAGGCAGTTTGGCTCAGGAAAATGTGACAGCAAGGAAAAACAAATTTGTTGCTTGGTGTCTTAATTTCATAGGAGTAAGACGTGTGTTTTGTTCCTGGCTTGGCTGGTTTGCAGGAGCAGTTCAGCTGAGTTTAGCTCGCTCTCTGAGCACTCCAGCTGCTTTGTCATTTCCAGGCTGAATATTTCAAGCTGTTCTTTTCCTCTGCAAGCAAAAGGGCAAGGCAGAGGTGACTTCATTGTGTGTTTCTCTGGGCTTTTACTACTCCTCCTTACCCAGCATCATTTCCAAGCTGCAGAGCCCTTTTACCTCAGAGACGAGGGGCCAGGTGTCCATTACTCTGTGCTGAGAGAACATCTGCAGCTCAGGTGCATCGCCCCAGGTGTGCAGGTGAAATTTGGGCACCTGCTCGGCTGGGATCAGTGTGCAAGGGTGTCCTGGCAGCAGCAGGGCTCCTTCTGGGTGGCCAGGGCACACCACAGGCTCTGCAGCATCTGTGGGGAGAAGGAGGGCTCTGAGGACACAGCAAGGCACCCAAGTCCATTACTGAACAGGTATTTCAGTTCTAGTGCCTCGTTTCCCCCTGTGTAAAAGAGCCATGAAAGCTTTCCATGTGTGTACAGTGAGATCCTCCTTGCTGCCCACGGTGTAGGGACAGGCTCTGCTGTAGTTTGTTGGATTTTTGCATGGAATTCCATATAATCCCAAGGGCTGGGACCCTTCAGCAGCGCTGCACCCACCTACAGCAGTTATTGTGTTCCGGAACAACCTTCACAAGTCGTTTTGGTGCTAATGAGACGTAGATCAGGCATTGTTTTTTGACATCAAATTGAATCTTTCTGCCCTTGCTGGACACCTGAGCAGCGCAGCAGAGCAGCCCTGATCTCACTGTATTTAACCAGCAAGCTGGGAAGTTACAGGATAATTAAAGCTTTTCAGGACTGGGGAGTTACTCATCAAATTCACACACAATGGTGATTTCAGCAGCACCCTGGGAGCTGCAGAAAGCTGGTGAAAGAAAAGGAGAAGCAAATGGCATCTCATTGAATGCTAGAGAAACATGCATCAGCCTTCCTACAGCTGCCATATGTTCCTTCCTCCGCTGCTCACTTCTCACAGGCCTCTCTTGACTTTGTTAGAAATATTTTTGGTATGTCTGCTTTTTGCTGGTGTGTTTACCTTGCTGAGGCATTTAGGAGATACATAATGTACAATAATGTGCAAAGGCTTCCTCCTAGGATGTTGTTGTTTTGTTGTTGTTTGTTTTATTTTAAACCAAGAGTGGAAATCCTTTCTGGTTTTGAAGCATTGGATGTGAAGTGAGTTTTTTGGAGATCGTTCATGCCCAGGAATTGGGGACAAATCATTAAAGTGTGTGCTGCATCAGGAACTGGGAAAATGCTGTGATGAACAAAGCTGTGCAGATGTAAATCTGGGGAGCTTTGTGGGGCAAAACACCTCTCTCAATGCATTCACTAAGGCTGTAAAAAGCACAGGTTTGCTGTTCTTCAGCCATGCTCCACCTGTGGGGTGCTCCTGTCTTGGGTTGTGCTTTGAGGAGGAGCTTTCTGAGCTGTGTGCCCATCCTTAGCACCTGCATGATAAAATATGGCATCACCTCAGCGCAGCCATAAAGAAATAGAGTCACAGAGTGGTTTGGGTTAGGAGGGACCTTAAAGATCACCTTGTTCCAACCCCCTGCCATGGGCAGGGACACCTCCCACTAGACCATCTTGCTCAGAGCCTCATCCAGCCTGGCCAACAGCTCCAGGGAATGCACAAAATCAGCCCTTCCAGCTCTGATTTCCACCCATTTTCTGTGGCAGCATCATTTACGAGGTGACGGGGATGTGGCTCTTTGGGAAGCTCTTCTGCAAGGTCTGGATCTCCTTCGATGTCATGTTCTGCACCGCGTCCATCGTCACGCTGTGCTTCATCAGCCTGGACAGGTACTGCTCCGTGGTCACCCCCTACCACTACTCCAGAAGGATGTCCCGTGGCAGGTGAGTGCAGGGGCTCCTTGCTTTGGGTCCCTCCACATTGTCACTTGGCCATGGCCTACACTGATCTGGGGCTGAACAGAAGCAGATTGACACGGCAAAAGGAACTTTGCACCGTTTAAAACTCTGCAGAAAATGTGGCGCAGGAGAGGACAAGGAGGATGCAGCTGAGTGGGTTGGATGCTGCTCCTGGGAGAGTATTTTTTGAGCTAAGGATGGGTTGCAAAATGGGGTAGAAACAAGTGATATGGGCTGAGTTGGACCCACAGTTTTTCCCTTTGCAGTCATTTCATGGACTTTTCATAGAATCACAGAAAGGCTTGGGTTGGAAGGGACCTTAAAGACCACCTTGTTCCATCCCCCTGCTGTGAGCAGGGACACCTTCCACTAGCCCAGGTCGCTCAAAGCCTCACCCAACCTGGCCTTGAACACCTCCAGGGATGGGGAAGGACTTTGAAGCACTTCTAAGGACGAGGTGAAAAGAGACTCAGAAGGATGCATGGAGCAGTAGTTATCCCGCTCTTAAACTCACCATCTTTTCTGGAGTGCTATTTAGGGAAAACAGGGAGAGTTTCTGAGCTCCCATGAGGATTTCATATGAAAGGCTGAAATGAGGACTGCAGGGTGGGGAAAGTCACCTGAGGGTGGGCGGAGAGGACACTGCAGCAGTAGGTGCTTTACAGGGTGGGTTCAGGCTCTTCTAGGCACGTTTTTCCCACTGTCACTGTGTCTGATTTGTGGCTCACAGGCAAAGCGAGGAGGGGGCTGTGTGGCCCTCTGTGCAGATTCTGTTGTCTGGTGTCCCTCAGCTCCACCCCCACCATGCCACAGAGGGTGAGATAATGGCCAGATACTAAAGCTGAAACAAAAAAAAATCTACATGCTGTTGTTTTGAATACTAACAAACATCTGTAAAACCTTTCCTCATCTTTTCTCAGACAGCCTTGAGCACTCTTTATGCTGACCCCAATTCTGACAACTACAGACCAATTACCCAATTCTTAGACAGATTCACGTCTGGACTTGTTATACCCCAGGTTTTTCCCTCCTCCAAGCCCTGCTGGAGTGCTCAGCAGCGATATCCCACACAGGTTACCATGGGGATCGAATCGTACTGGATGTTCTCAATTCAAAATTACTCAGACCCTCTCTCCCCTCCCCGTCTCTCTCCTGTTGCAGATGCATCGTGATGACCTGCACAGTCTGGGTATATTCCTCCCTCATTTCCTTCCTTCCCGTCATGCAAGGCTGGAATGAGATCCCCGGGGTGGACTTCGATGCGGGCAGGGAATGCATCTTCGTCACCAACTGGGTTTTTGCCATCGTGGCTTCCGCCCTGGCCTTTTTCCTTCCCTTCACGGTCATGTGCAGCATGTACTTCTTCATCTACCGAGCCTCCCGCCTCAAGGCCACCCGCATCATGTCCCAGACGCTGGAGATCCACTACCACCCCAACAGCAAGCGGCAGAACCACCTGCAGCTGGAGAACAAGGCCACGAGGACCATCAGCATCATCATCTCTGTTTTCGTGCTGTGCTGGCTGCCCTACTTCGTGCTGAACGTGTGGCTGGCGGCCAGAGGCACCGACTCCACCAGCACGGTGCTGCTGGGCACCTTCAAGATCATCACCTGGCTTGGGTACTGCAATTCCACCATCAACCCCCTGCTCTACGCCTTCCTCAACAGGGACTTCCAGCGTGCCCTGAAGAAGCTGCTCGTTTGCAGGCACAGGTCTCAGGTGGACATTGGGGAAGACATAGTTTCCATAGCCACGTTTTCCAAGACTGCTCCAGAGCTGGAATACAGTGTGACGGTGCCCAACGGTGCCCCGAAGGGCAAACCCAAATCATAGGGATTCGGGATTGGTTGCTGGAGGTGGTGATACAGAAAGTGCTGGAGCACATCCGAATGGAAAAACAACGGGTAGGAGAATAGGGGAAGGACGGCCTGGGATATTACAGCTGGGGACATACAACAAAGATGCATTTCTACACTTTCCACAGTTTCAATAACAAGGAACTTGGATATTTTAGGGGCAATTTGTTGCATTACTGGAGTTAATTCATTCCTGGATAATTATTTTTCTAACGAGCATTTCCTAAGACAAATTCAACCTTCATGTTGGGTTAAAAAAACCCCTCAGTATGATACAACGTGACCTCATCTCTGTGCATATCCTGGTGATCTGTGTCAGGTGGGACAGTGTTTCTTATCAAGCCACTGTAGCTCTCATCTTGCAGCTTCATTACAGATTTGACCAGTTTCAGTAATTCCACGCGTGTCAGTCTGTGTATGGGAATTAGAGCAGGGATGTGGCCAAAGAGTAGAGCTCACTTCTGAAAGAGGCACCACTCTGCAGTCTGGGCAGTTATTTAGGGTTCAGCTCACTTGCTTCTGCAACATCTAGATAGTCAGAGCTTTCTGTGGCTTTCTGTGAATTATCTGTGAGCTTCCTTCTTAATTCTGGAAGGGGACATTCCATGTGGCAGACCCCATGAGATGAGAAAGACTTGCTGTGACACCAGGAGCACTGGGGGTTCCAAGGGAGCTACAGGTGGCCAACACCATCCTAAGAGGGGCTGTGAATAGGAATTACTTGTGTTTACACTGTGATATCCACCACAGAGACATAAAAATATAATGATCAATGGGAATGATTATTTTTACTACTCCTAAGTGCTTGTCTGGACTTCCAACAGCACTGGCTCCCTGTAGGAAAGCCATGGAGCACCTCACTGAAGGGTTACTCTGAAAAGGTAGCAGGGGACTGTCCTCAGTGTTCGAAAAAGGCAGTAGGACCTGCCTGGAGCAGCTGAGCTACTGAAGACACCAGCAAAAGGGTCAGGAGCTCTCTCTCAAGAGCCTGGCAGAAAAAACAGCCCTGACCTGGGGTTCAGCGTGACGGTTCTCCTGTCAAATGGCTCGCCATGGAGAGGGTTAGGTGTCCCAGATCCTACAACTCCAGTAACAGCATGGAAGTGGTAAGTAACTACACCTTACTCTGGGGTAAGCACCCCGGGGCTGCAAAGGTGGACAGGACAAGGAATGGGGTTTCATTGCCAAGAACTATGGGGGAGGAAGGGAGCTGAGGAATAGGCAACATCCTGTGCAAGAACGGGACAGGATGCGGATGCTTCACAGCTCAGCAGAGCCCCAGGCCAAAGCCCTTTTGCAGGGCTGTGAGCTCACAACTATCCAAGTTTGGGTGTTTTTCCACAAAAACAGCTGGCAGGGAAGTACACACCATTCAGAGGAAAACCTGTCTGGTTAGAGAAGAGCCTTTCTCAGTCAAACCCTGGAGCAAAAAGGGGCGAAGTTAGGGACAACACACGCCGGTGCTTAGAGAAGCAAAGGCTGACCAGGCAGCCAAGAGCTGAGCATGGCCAGATGCTTTTGTGGCTGGGCAGGGACCACACAGGGGAGGACTTGTCCGCGCCTTTGAGGGAAAGTATAACATCCCAGAATATGCAGACACACCTAGTGTGAACACATATGCCAGTTCTGGTACTGAAATGCTGCAGGGCCCTTGGAATAGGCAGCTATCCACATCCAGATATACAGCAAGTTAAAAATACCTTATTCCTCATTTCCTGTGCTCCACCTGTAATCACTGAGCTGGCAGGGAAGGTAAAGAGGCTCCACATGTGGTCACTTCTCTGTGCAGTTGGAGCTGATGCAAACAGGGAAATCCAAGGGAAGAAGTCACGCTTAACTCTCCTGCTTTAACCCAGCTAAACACAATTAAATTCTGTTTCTGACCAAATCTTCACTGCAGCATTCTGGCTTCACCTGGACAAGCCAGAATCTAGGAGAGTTATCCAAGAGCACATGGAAGACAATCATTGTAATCCACTTCTGCCTTATCAAAAAGCTGCAGAGTGTCAGCTGATTTAACTCTGGTCACAGTGTCACACCAGCGCAGTGATCCCCAGAAGGATCTGAATCCTTATCTTTTCAGGAAACTGATTTCAGAGACTTTAACAAATTTATGTCTGTAAAACAGAAGAATACAACTACACAAGAACAGTTCTAACAGCGTAATAATTATCCTTCTGTCCTCCATAATCCACCCAGTTTAAAACACAATTCCCTTTTTTCTGCAGATCCTATCTCACTTCTGAGCAGCACATTCAGCTTTGCGTCATCACACACGCTGTGGTCAGTGTGAGACAGGGAAGCAAAGGAAGTTTCAGGAATGCAGAGCCCATCCTATTCCCACTGCACAGGGCTGCCATCTGCAGCACACACAGATGCAGGCTTCCAACAGAAGCAACTACTATTTTGTCTTACAAATAAAAAAAGTTTATTAAATCATTTAGACTTGAAAGAAGTCACAATAAACAATGCACTCAACAATTACAGCAAGTGCATCCTGTACACCACCAACCCAAATGGATTGATTCTGTATTTTATAAATAAAAATTAACATATTTACAGTGAGAAATAAAAGCATGGCATTAGGCAGTTAAATTAGCAGATTACACAAATGCCTACCAGTTGATTTTTTTAAAAAGTACAAATCTACAAGATTACATACGACATGTATGACTTCATTAGATTTAACTTTTCAGAATCACAACATTTTTGTACATAATTTTGACTATGGCTCTTCCAACCACTGCCTATAAAACCCCCCATTTAATGGCAAAAAGCTCCTTTTCCTTCTCTACAGCTTCATCTGTATAAGATGCATTCCCTAAGATCTACTGTAGTGCAGAAGTATGAAATGATCTCCTCTAATGACAGGCTATGGACAGTGACAATATGTACACCTGTGGTAATTTTTTGCTTTAAAAATAGTGCAGATTCCCAGTTTTCCCACCAGGGACAAAAATGGAGTCAAAGTTCATTTCAAAATCATCTTCATTTTCCCAAAGAGCAAGTGATCCAGATAGACACTCACTAGGCTTAGAGACTGTAATTTGCTCTATAAAAATACAGTATTTTAATTCTATTTACATGTTACAGATCTCTCACTCACCCAGCAAGCTGACATTTACAAGCTTCAAAAAAACCCAAGAAACCCCCAAAAAATGGATAATGGAGCACAACATTGGCAAGCACAGCAGCTGGACCCGTCCGCCTAGGAGAGCAAAGGTAAGGAAAATGGAATGTGAAAGGTTTGGTTATTGGGCTTCGTTGGCTGTCGGAGTAGATGAAAATCTGTCCAACACGTCTTATACATTAAACATGTCAAAAAAAGCTGAAGTAAACTATTCCCAAGATAAACATTCTGCATCATAGGATCCTTCTGCTGAACAATCCCTGTGAAACCTGCCGAGTGGAAGAAGTGATCCTGAGGATAGTTATTTGCTTGGTTGTCTGGAATGTTTATTTCCTGATAGACTCATTGTCCGTGACCTCTGCCTGAGCACGGGTTTGGGTGGGAGCTCCAAGTCTTCAAAGACAGGATTTTCTATGATTGCTGCAGCCTCTGGTCGTTCAGTGGGACTTGGGGAGAGCATGTCCTTCACCATGGTGTACTGAAAGGAAACACAGCATGTATTACATGAACCAATCCATAAATTCTTTCTTATTTAATGTCCTGGCTTCAGCTGTGGCTGTGCGAACAAGTGGGAAATATCCCCAGCTGCTTTCTGAGTAATTTGGGTATTAGTGCTTTGGCTCAGTGGTTAGAAGTGCATTAAATATTTTTAAAATTATCGCTGTGCATCTCTTAGAGTGTCTTCACTGTCAAGGACCACAAACAATTTGGCAAACCAAATCTGACCAAAGATTTAATAGTTATAAAACGGTTGCATTACTCTTAATCATAATAAAAAAAAAAAGAAATATAATTAGTAATTGATTTTTAGCTTCTTGTTTAAGCCATCACATTTTAAGCCACACAGATTTTTTTTTCATGGCAAATTAGAATTTTTCCTTTAAATATACAGGTACTTTGAATATTTGTTTCAAATTTCATCACAATTAGTGTCCTGCTCCGGCTGAGCAAAGCACAGCATCTTCCCCCAGGCAGCCTTCAGCTGTAAAGCAGGAAAGGCTGGTCTCATTTAGCCACTGGTCTGAAGCTACCGTGAACACCTGAAAGCACCTCAGCTTTCTACTGGAGAGGTTTTGTATATCACCTCCTCTTTATCTGCAATCACATCACTTTACAGACCTGACTAATAAGAACACAGCACAATTTGCTCATACGGTTTCCCACTTGGGAGGTCCAGTTCTGGAAGGGATCCCATACAGCCATGGTGCTACCTACAGGCCCCCCTTTACCTGTCTGGAACTCTGCACTTTCTCTTTGGAAACACAGGAAATCATGACAGGATGTATGTGAAATAAATAACTGCAAGTGACAAAGGGAAGCCAGGTAATAATGTATTCCCGGAGGAAAGCTGTGACAAAAGTGTCATCGTGCCCATTATTGCAATGTAATAGCTATGAAATGTAGAGAAGTACAGGGATAAAGAAGTGCATCTTAATAACATGAAAGCTACTTCGTTTCTCCATTTTTACCTGCAAGGCAATTGGAGAGAAAAGAAAAAAAGCTACAGTTATTAACGAAAAGGCTACAGTTAGCAGCATCAGATGTACCTACCTCTTGTGCATATTTCTGAGTGAACAATGGTGGAAAGTTCAAATTTCTAACATCACTTAAAGTCTGCAAAAATATGAAGAACGATATGTAACTTTTCAAAAATATCATTCTACAGTAATATTACCCTACCATTCAAAAATATGCAAATTAAATAAACAAATCAGCCTGCTGGAAAGAACTCCCTTTGTTTTTACGTGCTGCTTTAGTTGTTAAAAATCCCAGTATAGTTGAACAGGTGAGTTGCTGCTTCCCTGGGTATAGAGCCTGCAACAGGAGCTGTGCTACAAGAATTGTGCCTCTCTGCAGTTTTATATCATTCAGATACATAAAGTTGTACTTTCTCACTTCAGCTGAACAAAATCAACAAATCTGTGCACCACCCATAAACCCCAAGGTGGCCTACACCAGTATTAAGACACAGGAAATGACTGTCTCTACATTAACAATGTAAGCACCAGTCTTTGTTTAAATTTTAAGGAGGAAATTGCAGATTTATCAGCAGTTTGGAAAGCAGTTGTCTTGGGTATTTGTGTGTTCCTTCCATTCAAAGGCCACTGGCTCCATCTAGTGACAGTATTTTCCCCATGTTCAGCCAGAAACAAAGTATTTTGCAGTTCAGTTTTTTGGGCATAATTTCCTTTTACAGAAGTTTGAGCACGAAATATAAGAGTTCTGAAGTTAAACCAAAACTCAATTTGCTATTACACCATTGAAAGCATAAAGTGACCAGTTAATAATGATGGACAACAGTCAAACTCCTGTTCAAGTGAACTGAGTCTGATGACATTAAAATGCTTCAAAAAACTTTTCTCATTTTCTGCCAGTTCAGTCTGCATTTTAGTGACCTGTTTTCAAACATCGAATTTGGAAATGAATTGCACTGCCACAGACTAACTGCTTGCAGCTTGAGACAGAGGCAGCTCTCACGCTCCACCTCTGGGGATTTTTCCAGCCAGTTGTCACAAATTCCTAGAATTTGCTGGGTTACTTGGTCAGGCAGAGCATGTTTTGCTTCAGCAAGCAGTGCTAATGCTTGGCTGATGCCAATGAAAACCTCAGTGTAACAACTCAGAAATAACTACTGAAGTAGCCAAACTCCAGAACTTGGCAATGAAAGGGCAGGGTTTTCCTTTTAACAAAAAGAGTGAAATGACAGTGAAAATCCTGGAAAGTCAGGGCACTCTTTTAACACCCTCTTGAAGTAAAACATTCAGATTAGATGGAATTTAGGTTTCATTCTGATTACTCGCTTTGCTTCTATTCTTAAGAGAGAACTTGGAAGGGCAAAGCCTGTAGTCACTGCTGGGAGAGATCTGAGAATCCAGGATGGCTCTTTCCTGGGTATTCTGTTTCAGTAAAACTGATTTAGAGAAATTGAAATTGGTTTCAGTGCAAGGGGTTCAAATTAAATACCAATTCCTCCTCTAGACTATGCTCTTCTGTGCCATTAAAAGCCAGAGCATTTTAATAATGCGAATGCAACAGGTGAAGCCTTTGGTCAGGCTGCTGTTCAGGTTTCTTACATTTCTGCTAAACCCACTCCATCTTCACCTGAGAATATAATCCCCCCAAGCACATTGAAATGATAAATATAAGTTTTAATGACTCCCTCTTTCCTGCACAGGTAACTGCTTGCCACAGAGGAAAGACCTTTCTGGCTGTAGCCCCTGTTCTCCGTGAACTTGTTCCTGAGCAAGATGAATCTCACACATTTTAACAGTAAGCAAGAGCTGTAATGCACCATCAAACATCCCAAATTCACATTTGGTGGAATGGTAGTCGTCAGTTATGGGAAGACTGTGCTTGAAGCTGAGCAAGACTCACAGCTAAGACTCACTACAGGAAAAGGAACAGCCATTTTTCACCAAGTGCTTTGGGTAAAAAAGCAATGCAGATGCAAACAAAAGAAGAAATAATAAAAATGCACAGCATGGTTCCAATTCTTGAATGAAAACCAAGCTGATTGGCTTAAAGTCACAAGCTATATTTATTGCTTGAGTTCTTGGGTATCGTAGTTCAACAGTTTCTCTTACTTGGCTTGACAACAGAGGAGCTTTGTAAAGAAATTAAAGCCTCAATTCAACTGCACACATTAGGAAAACTGCAGTTTATTTTCAGTGATTCAGAGGGTCTGCACAAGGCTGATAAAGAAGTTGTGCTTCTAGCTGCAAGGCTTTTTTCCAAAGAAAACAGGACAGGAATCTCTTGCCAGTGTTTCACCAAGAAAACAGCTATTTTAAACAAATGCTCAAACTGAGGATAACCCAACACCACACATACCTTGACCCTCTCCATCTGTGTGCTGAAAGGGTAAAGCAGCTCAAAGAGAATCAGTCCCAGAGAAAAGATATCCACCTTGTGCGAATAGGTGTTCCCACAGATCTGAGAAGGCAAAATCGGGGTCAGGGCAATCAAGCTACTCACTGCATGTAATTATCTATAAAGTAAACAACATCCTTGCATGGTCACCTGTGGAAGTGACCAGCCCTGTGCAGAGCTGAAAGCTACAGCACAGAACGTTGGCAGATTTCAGCAAGGAGCACCAGGGAGCAAGGTCCTGATCCTCAGCTCCTCTGTGCTGCAAAGCAAAATGTTTCACCTTAAACCTCATGCACAACTGTGTCCTTCTACAGTTACATAGGATCTTTTACAGTTACCTTCCTATACTGCATTAAAAGCAAGAAAAATTAATGAATCCGGTCTAAATAATTAGCCACTTATTTTTTGCTATAACAAATCTAGTTATTCAAATATTCATTTTGGAATTCAATTTAGTTAAAAACTCCATTTTGATGAGAAAGAATTTAAGTAACTTGATTGCAACACTTTACTAGGAGTGCCTGATCTTTGAGCTCCAAAAAATTCAGGACTCTTCCAGGCATTGCCAAATACAGTTTTGGAAAAGAGAGCACAAACCTGTTCTGGGCTCATGTAGAGTTTGGTCCCTACTTGTCCTGTGTGCCTGGCATAAGCTGGCATTGGGGTCAGTACTGATTCTTCCTCCTCATCTTGGTCCATAGCAGTCACCAGTCCAAAATCCCCAACCTTTACTATGTCATCCATTGTGAAAAATATATTGGAAGGCTGAGAAAACAAAGAGGTGAAAAAAAAAAGTAAGTAACAAACAAGTGTCTGAGTTTCAGTGGTTACCGCGCTTGGTTTTAACTCAGAAGCCAAACTGTCAGGGTTAAAGACACTCACTGAATTGCTGAAGGACAATGAAGAACTGTAGCTATTCAGGAAAAAGGAATTATTCCTGCATTAACTACTGTCTCTTCCTGAAACTCAGACTGCTCATTTCTTGTCATTCAGCAGAGGTTTACCAGCAGCACACGGGTGAGGAACATGCACAGAGCCAACACTGCTGGGAACAGCACAGATACATTATCCAGCTCCTCATCACATGCACATTCACACCACGTGCTGGAGTTCCAGCTCCTCAGCTTTTTTATTTTAATCTCTAAGTGTTAAAGGTGTTTGCTATATTATTAACCAGCACATAGCACATCATCTTAGTGTTAAATTATAGATACAATGGAAGTCGGGGAACAAAGTCTGCTTTTCAGGGTAACTGCAATTTAACAGGGGAACAGCTGTTTGCATAACAGAATCAAAAGTTTATTTTTGACAGAAGCTTAAGAACCCTGCAATTCATAAAAGCAGCAAGAGTGATGATCTGGCTTAACTCTCCTTTAGCTTGTTTGCCACACACTACCATCCTTGGCTTAGGCTATTGATAAAGAGACTGGAACAGAGATGTCCCTTTGCTAATGGTGCACATCCCAGAGAGTTTTTCAAGAAATCTGCATCCTGGATGACAGAACAGCACCCACCAAAATAAGGATTATTTCTTTGAAATAGAAGCACTCCAGCTGGGTTACAACCACAGACAGAGTTTTGGGGGAAGAACAGGCTGATCCTGCAAGGGGAAGGAAGCAGCAGGATGCTGTGCAGGGCCAAGCTGTGGTGAAGAGGCAGGTGGTGCTGGGTAAGTTCCTCTCAGAGCTCCTGGACCCTCGGGGCTGGGAGAATACGGTCTGTGTTTTGCTGACATACACCTTGCAACAGGAACAGGCAGGTAGATAGAAGGCAACATTTTTCCACGAGATAAAGGACTACAAAACTGATCTATTTCAAAGTCCATCCAGCTTCCTCAGTTAAAGACAAACCCATTGTGTGCATGACAAACAAGACAGAGAAAAGACTTCTTGCCTTTTTTTTTTTTTTTTTTTTTTAAGCTTTGGCCTGCCCTGAGATAAGCACTACAGAAAGAGCTCCACAGTGTCCCCATCCTGCCTCTGAAACTGCCTCTGAACCAGGTCTCATCTCCCACTGTATTTCACTGTAATGAATGTTAAGCCCTTTGGAGTCACAGTGCATTCAGGGCACAAAAGCCATTGCCCTGTAAACCCACAGCATCACCAGGCTCTGGCTGAAGCATTTACAGAGCACCCACCCCCTCAGTGCACACCCACACTGCCGAAAGTCTTGATATCAGAATTTTAATGCTCAAGGAACAAACATCTCGATTAAGAGTTTGTATCCCATGCCTTGATTTCCATTCTCTTCCTCCAAAAAACACACAACAACAAGATCTGTCTTTCTTCCTGGGGAAAAACTCTTCTTAAAGGAATTTTTATTCCAATACTTCTCTGGCTGGACACAGACTGGCACGGAACAGGCTGGCACATAGTTTCTACAAATAAGGGGAATGGACTCTCTGCTATTGCCAAATACCAGCAAAAATAAACCATCAAGACCACATTTGGGAAGAAGCAGCCTAAGGCAGATGCACACAGTTTTGATTTAAATACAACCCTCTAGTTTAGTTATCTTGCCACCTGCACAAAGAAATTTCTCTCCATATTCTTCAGTCAGAGTAAGAATTCCCTTTTTTTTCCAGACATGAATAAGCTTCTCACACATCTGGAAGACTCTGTTTAATTCAATTAATGCTGCAAAATGTATCCAAGGCTGTTCTTGCAGTTCTGTGAAACTGGTAATTTCTTTTGGTCTGCCAAGCATGACTGGCAACTGATCCTGGGAATAACAGTAAATTCACTTGACAGACACACTTTTGTGTCTGTACTTCATTTTCTTCTGAAGAATCTGAACTCTGACCTATTCACTTGCCCACATAAATTCCTGCCATCTTGTCATTACAGTATCTCTGATTAGCAGGAGCCTAATTAATGCATTTTAATGTGCACTGTTAATTTAAATATTTAAAGCTACTCCTTGAATATTTTATATGCACACATACAAATTTATTTTCACACAGATCTACCAGCTTTTGTTGCTGCCAATAGGAGCAAGAATTGGCCTCTGCTATCACTTAGCTCTGCCTGTAGCCAAGCCAAAGCAGCTTTGCAGGTTATTCACTTGTTAGCACTGGCACCAGCTCAGGGCTGCAGGACCAATCTCTTGGACAAATTACAAAATTAGATGAGATCTCTTCCTAGGAGCTTCTAAAAAGTATGGAAAATAATTAAATATAGTGGCTGTTGTTTTGACCAAATTAACACATAACAGACAAATAAACTTTGGGATCCAAGATTAACATCTACACAAGCATAGAAAGTTTCTTGAAGGAGGAAGTTGTTCATCCAGGGAGAGCATTTCTAAGTTGGTTGTAACAAATAAACAAAATTAAATCTCTTGTTCAAACTGCTGCCAGCATTGAACTTTTAAGATGTTCCAACAAAACACTCCATACCTGCTGATTACAACTAACAGAGTTTTAAGTGAAGATCTACGTAAGGCTTACTGAACAGTGAGCTCAGTGAAGACTGCAGAGGGCTACAACTGATGGTATTGTTAAGAAAGGTTATTAATTAACATGTCTAGCAACATATTAGTACAGGGACTTACTTTTATGCTCAGTTTCTCAAGCACTAAAGATCTGCCAGATAACTGGGAAAAGAAAATACTTGGAAGGGCTCACGAGTTTTTCTAACTCTGACATATCCTTTCAGGATTATTGAATTTGAACCCCCTTTTACGACCACATCTGAGATGGCAGCTTTTATCATTTTCTTCTGCTGATATCAAACTATTACCATCTGAGAAGCTATAATCACTTCAGTAATTACTCCACTGAGGAAGGTAATAATGACTCCTCAAACAAGCAAAGAGAAACACAACTGCCTCTCCACATTTGGCAAAAGGGATCCATTTCTCAGAGCTTGTCCTAATAAAACTAACTTCAGCTTCAGCTACAAATTAGATTTGTGTATTTAGTAAGACACACTGACACTTTCAGTGCTTTAAATTTCAGCAAAATTAGGCACTAGCATAGGAGGTACAAGTTACTCCAGACTTCAGTTACACTAAACACCAGAGATTAAAACCATCTTTCCCAGTCCTCACTGTCTGGATGCTATCAGACATTAAAAATACTGTGAGTCCTTCAGAAAGCTGCATTGTGATAGCATTCGCTCAGAATTTAGCTCCAGGGCAGTTTACATTTCAATCCCAGAGCAGCAATACTTAATTTTTACTTTCTCTAACCAAGAGTAACACTGCTCCTTTTAGGCTGCAATGCTATAGAAAGAAGGAAAATACTAGAATTAGAATCACAGAATTATTTAGGTTGGAAAAGACTTTTAAGATCAAGTCCAACTGCAAGCTCCACACTGCCAATTATCTGCTCCACTTGAAATAGTAGAACAGGATCCAAAACAGCTTTGTCACACAGCTCAGCACTGAATAACCCTGTATAAAGAGCATGAATTAAAAACACCATAGAACAAATGCATCTGATCTGTGCCAGGTACAAGAAGTCTTGCTGTAGGAAAGACTTTAATTGCAGTAACAAGTGATGAATGTTTATTTCCTGGAGCACTGAACCTCCAGATTATTGTACAGACATTAATTCAGCTTTTTTAACACTCATGCTGAGCTCACTGGTAAGAGTCAACTATTTTAGCAGGCTTTGTCTCCAGTGCCATATTCCTCCCACATGCCTATGGATACAAACCTTGAGATCCCTGTGCATTAATCCTTTGCTATGCAGAAAGTCAACAGCTTCAGCAATCTGCAAAAAGATCTGCAGACACTCTGTCCTTTCCCTCTCCTCTATGGCGCATCTTCTGCTCATCCAGTCTTTAAGGTTCTCTTTCCGGCAGAGCTGCATCTGGATGTAAAGATACACCTTTGGAGAGGTGGGTTTGACTTTTTCTGCAGTATTTTTAGAAAGGTCCAGGCTTAAACTTGTTGGCCTTGGAGGAGAAACAGAGAGGGGACTTCCTGAAGCAGATTTTTTGTTTTCAGATTCCTTTGTAGTTTTCCCTTTATCCTCAGAAGGACTCTCATTATGTGACACATCAACTTTATCTTCCTTACTAGAAGCATTTCCACAGCCAGAATCCTCAAACACAATAGAGGAGGAGGTCCCTTCCTTCAGATGTACAACAGGAACAGCTGAAGAACAAATTTCCAAAGAGTGTTCCAGCTCATTACTGTTGATAGTACTGTCTTCTACATCACAGCCCGTGAGGACACTGTCCTGAAGGTTTAACAGTGGATCTTCGGAGTGCTGCAAGTCCCTGTTGTCTGTGTCAGAAAATTCCAGAGGAGAAAACTGGCTTCCAGATGAATCTGACTGACCACAGGGTATCCCCACAGACCTCACCCTCTCTGATGAAGTTGCAGTAACTTCAATGTGTTCGTTTGTTGAAAATGGCTCTGTTCTGATCTTAAATGATGGGACATCCATTGGGCTGGGAGAACTGAGTGGCCAATCAGTGCTGGAAGACAAAACAGATCTATACTAGAGAAATTGTAGTAGATTCCATCATTCCAACCATTCCACTAAAAACAGACTTCCAGAAGTCCAGATTTTAACAAATGCTACCCCTGAGACCCGGGTCATACCACAACAGGGCATGACTACCCAAGTGTGGGAATCACTAATAACCAGGATTTAGCATCTGTATCTTAGCAAGGATAATGTTTTCTCATTGAGACAAAAGTGTTGATAAAAGGAAATTTAGCAAGCTCTACAGCCTGGATTCCCAATGTGCAATCAAGCTCATCTTCAGTTTCAAAAAATCCAGCCCTTTGGAACAAGCACTGCAAGGACTATTTAAAGCGCCTTGGAAGAATTACAGCTGTGAAATGTTAATTTGATGCCTGAAATATAAAGGTCACTGTATTCTAAAAATTGTGAGGCATGTTAAGATGTTATTATGAAACCACCCAATAGTCTTGTATTAGGATTCATTCTATAAATGCCAGCATACACCCACTTTTTCTACTCTCTTCACGTTCTCTAACTCCTTTATCTAATTTTCTATTTTTAACCTACCAAGTTTCACAAATCATCACTCTGATTATCCCTCATGTATTTCTGCTGAAATAAATTCACTGAATCCTTGGAGTACTGTATCAGGTCTATCTAACTCAAGACAACAGGGGAAGAAAGCAGTAGAAAGGAACAAAGAAGGCAGAGATGTCAAAGTTTGAAAATGAATCACAGTAGCAATGCTCCAACCTTCCAATCATTGAAAGATTCAGTTACACAAGTTCAGATATGAACTACATGATGTTTCCTTAGCTGAACACAAGAGAGGACCCATAAACCGAGAGACACTGTGCAGAAGGGTGATTTATTTGTACCCTGTTCAACTGAAAAGTTGGTAGGATAAGTTAATAACCATCTCTTTCCTACACAGCCTCTCCATCTTCCTGGATCCTCTACCAGTTTTCCAGTTCTGCTGAAGTACAATCTCAAATTCAATTGTTAAAAAGACCCCTACGAGTTACCTTTCATCTTTTAACCACTGTTCATCCATCTTTTCCTGCCATCTCTCAGGGGGAGCTTCCAGCCATGCGTTGAAATACCGAACAATCCCAGGATGCTCGAGCTTGGCCAAAGCCTTGACTTCCCTCATCACCTTTTCACGAGCCAGCTCCCTATGGTTTGGGGTGAGCAGAACAGGAGACGTGGTCACAAAAAGCAACAGCACAGCACAAAGATTTCTGCAAAGGAATTTAATCAAAGCTGGCCCAGTATACACCAGGCCAGTAGCATTGCTTTTCACATCAAAACAAAAAATATGTCTTAAATTCCCCAGAATAACTCCTTTAAGTTAGAAGTGTGGAGGAGCAGTATGTGCTCATAATGGCTTAATGTTTAGTCTTCCCTTTTCACATAATTACAGGCAGCAAAACAAAGAAGAAAAAGTTCATCTTCCTCTCAACTGTTCTCAAGGATAGAAAAAAAGATTACTAAACAGCAATATTCTACAGGGATGTAGAAGACACTGACACAAAAGACAGACAGCAATACTTTAGTATTTTGTTTTTTAATTGGCATAACATAAGGAGACTGCATAAGGACTATTTCTGTTCTGTGGACAGGAATGCAGGCAGCCTCCTGTCTTACCAAAGTAATTTATATCTCTTCATAAGACTGTAATTGGATCAAATAAAGTCTGATAGTTTTATTTAATGGGCTTGAATATGCTTAGAACAGAAGAATTTAGGCTACCTTAAATTTCTGAACAAAACCTTTAATCTTAAATAGTCACTCTTATTTAACACATTCAAAAAATAGTAATTCTAGATTTCATAGCTTTACCCCCTCCCTCTTGCTGTTCTAACTTGAGATTTCCAGAAGCAGTGTCTCCCATCTCCCACTAAAAGGAAGTGCTGCAAGCTCTGGGTAGGGTAATTCAGCAGCATGGCTTGACCACCTATGACTGAGAGAAAAGGTAGGGGTTGTGGGACCAGAAAATGAAACAAATGGGCAAATGGAGTCAAAAAAGTAGGGGAGGGAGAGAGAAAAGAAAGAGGAGGTGGAGTAGGAAAGGCAAGGAGAGGAAGGAGAGAAGCATATTAACAGCGCTACAATAACTGGTCCTGTTAGCAGAGGCTCTATTCATCAAGGAAATCCCCAAGGAGCAGCATCCTCACAAGAGTTCTGCTATGCAAGTGTTTTAGCCAAGCAGGTCACCTCTGCTGGGATTACATATGCCAAATTCTCTGTGCCAAAACTAAGTCAGCCCCCCCATTAAAAGTATGTCATTCATCCTAATGAAATATCTGGGAAATCAGTTCAGGAGCAGATGGTTCCATGTAGGATGGGATCCCACCATTCATTCATTACTTCCGTGTCTCAACAAACCCATTCATTACCTGTTGGGCAATCGGATCCTTTTGATGGCATAGTTGCAGTCATCTACTTTATTTCTGGCTTCAAAAACCACTCCAAAACCTCCACGACCCAGACACTGAATTGGTTCAAAATCTGTCAGATATCTGGGAACAGAGGGGTGTGAGGAAGGGACAGAAGAAGGGAGGGAGAATAGAGGAGAAAAATGCATTAGTATAGACAGAAAACTAAAGTCATTTATGACCATGACTGAAGTAGTTCTGTACAGGCAAAACATACTGAAGGACTTGGAGCATTTCTTATTTTTCCCTGCTCACCCCCTGTGGCAGTCAGATGGTTCCCTATCTATGAAATGGACAGTTGCTAATTATGTATTTCTGCAGTCTATCATAGGCCAGCAGGATTCATTCTGCATGCACTGGACAAACTGAAGAGGTTTTTCAAAATACCAGGTTGCATGCCTACTGGATCATGAGGATATGGCCCACGTTTCTATAGCTAAGTATTTTCTAAATCATGATTTGCCTTTAACCCCACCCCAAATAACTGTTTCTGCAACTAGTCCTTCTAAACATCCTGTCCAAAACATCACTGTTCTTAAATATCACCACCTTTCTTATTCTTCCTCATTTTAAACACTCCAGTTCTTACTTTCACTGAGTGACAAATGTACAGGAAATGGTCACATTTGCTCTGGAGCATAATGACAGGCCCTTATTAAGCCTTCTGTCTTAACCAACTCCTTTGTAAAACCACTAAAGGTTTTATTTCAAGTATAGACTGCTTATTCTACAGAGTATATAAAATGTCATCTGTTTCCATCTGCAGCTGTCTTTCTCTGCCTTACACCACAAACACAGGAACAGATGGAGCAAACACTGATTAAGACCTACAAGGATTAATCTCCCATTTTGCATATCAGCAAGAAGCATGGGAGCAGTATTTCTGATCACATGTAACCTGTTGACTCTCTGGAATTTCTGAGAGTAATCATAACTGCAATGTCCCATGAGCAATGGGGTCACAGAGTCCTTTGTGCCAGCTGCTGATTATCCTGCGAAGTCAGAGGACTGGGAGTTCCTAGGTAAGAACAGGTGAACACCTACTCTTTCTATCTCCAGATAGTATTAGTAGCCACACTGATTAAACACCCTATATATGTTGTGTTGAACAGACCTCACCTTGACACATATCCAGAGTTCTTGGCATCACTCCAGCTGTTGTCTTTAATGTCTCCACAAGTGGGCTCATACTTACAATCAGTCTGACACTGTGTTTCAGACTCCTTCCGCAGCTAACAAGGGTTTCCAAAACAAGAACAAAACAAACAAACAAACAAAATCAACTCCTTGAGTGCCTGAGACTGGTTTGTACCCTAGATATGGCATTAAATAAATATCTCCAGACACGTCAGAAGCAGTCTAATCTGCTTGCTGAAGCAGTTAAGCAAATTGTATGCGGCAGCTGGCAGCCTTCACACACAGATTAAACAATAAATTTAGGCTTTTGATTTTGTTATCTCATTAGTTATTAACTTATTAATATTACTCATTGCAGACTCAAAGCTGAAAGAAACAGCTAAAATAATAGTTTCTGTATCTGGGATTCAGAAAAAAATACTTACTCTGCTGTAAGGGTGGGGATGGAAGAGTTTGCGTACAATAAAAGTTGTGGCCACGATGCAAAATATAATGGTGCCAACAATTTCTTTCCACCAGTGAAGCAGAAGAACAGGATCCTTTTTGCGAATGTTCTTGTAATTCGTGTCATCAAAAAATCTAACCGTGATCTGGTTGCTACGTTTATTTCTCTCCCTCTTGTAGTAGGGTAAGTAATAACCATTATCTGTGTATAAAACACACGAAGAGAACACAGATTTACTTGTAGGTACCTACAAAACAATTCTGGTTTCTCATTAATAGGTCTCTTCAGCACACACGGGGTTTTTTTATTTCCACGCCCCATGATTTTAAATGGCACATAAGCAAATTCAGTTAATCGAGGTTGTGGACAGTAACTAGGTCTCCCTAGCTTTAAACCAGAATATCTTCCACATGGAAAACTTTTGACAACCATCCTGAGTCTCCAGCACCGTTAGTAAATTCTGAAAGAAGTAATTCCCAAGGTTTTTCCACTCCAACCAACTATCAGTGGCAATGGCAGCACAGACAAGAGCTGTGCAGTAGCAATTCCTGGCACTCTGATGTGCTTTATATGGCACTAATTGTACCTACATCACAATCTAGAAATCTTAGTTTGGGCAATAATTTCATTAAATGTTAAAATGGTCATTTATTGAATGACACAGATAATAAATGGGTAAACCCTGCTATTTGAAACTTCAAAGTTCAGAACTTCACCTACCATATGGGTACTGCAGAACTGACAGTGCTCCATTGCTGTATTCCTCATGAGAATACTTGTCATTGCTGAGACACTTATCAAACTCATCAGAGCCCACCAACACTGGAGTCCTGGAAGGAGAATCTAAGCATAGAAAAGACACAATTTTCTGAGCTGAAATGCTCGTAAAATTCTATTCGCACATTAATTTAAAGAGAACTCAAACTGCCTAATCTTACAAAATGCCTCTTGGAGCAGACCATGAGAAGCAAACTTCATACAAAGAAACATTAAGAAAGTCACTTTAAGATAACAGTTACTTAACAACTCCCCCACCCTGACCAGTCAATTCACTCATATTCACATCACTGCAAAAAACTTCTTCTTTTTGTTGAAAGATTTGACTGAAAAGACCCAAAAATTCATTACCAAAAAATACCCTGTGTCAAATTCATAGTAAAAGAAAGCAAACATCAAACACTTAATTAGAAAAAAATAAACATTTAATAAAGCACAGAGTTCCTGAAGTAGTTTATTGTTGGCAACATCAGACTAGTTTGAAACATACTGGAAATCAGAAAGATGTCCTGTCTTTTCTGAGCTAAGGCAATAAATGAAACTCTGATTTGTTACTTACGGATTAAAGGTTTCCATTTGATTTTGGGAAGAGGAATAATTGCATTATCATTCCTGGATTCCAGAGCCTTTGGGTTGGTTGGGAATTTCTCAGAAATTCTGACTGATGATTGAAGATACAACTGGCCCCTGAACATACCTAAGTAATAAACAGGGAAGCATATTAGTCTTCAGATTTGGATCTCTTCGCCCCTGGAATAAAACTACATGGTTAAAATACTTGGCAAAAAAATTTTTTGAAAATATTCCTTCATATTCTGAGAACCTGAGAGACTGACTCTGATTGCTGGGCTGGATGAATTCAAGTAATACCTTCCCTCTGTTCTAGGAAATCAAGAGTTCAGAACATCTCATTTTTACTGCTGGTGAGCTGGTGCTACAGGAAAATACCAGCAATTTGCAAGAGCTATAAAGCAGTTTGGGATTTGCATAGGTAAGACCTCTTTCAAAGTTCCTACCCTTGTTAATGCTGCACAAAACAGCCATTACCAGGAAGGTTCGAACCATCTGGCTTCTCCTGGAGTTATTCCTTCTCTGTTATTCTAACCACTGTCTGGAGAGCTACAAGGTGTAAAGACTTCAGAGGAAAAGGCTAAAGGCAAACCAAGTCTTAGAAAACCAAAGCACATTTACCTCTCAGAGACAGACAGTTGAGGAGGAGGACCTCCAGCCACTCTATTTCAAACTGCCACAAACCACATCCAATGAATTCTGACAGCTGGATGAAAACTAAGCCATGTAAAATCTTATCTGAATTTTCTTCACAGTAAGTTACTGTAATCAGTGTACAAATTAATGGGCAATAAGACTGCCTTGTTAGCTGTACACCTGTCTTTTAAAGTTTCAAGACTTTTAGTCATCTCCCGTGTACTGCAACTACAAAGCAGTGAACATTGCAGAACCAAAATGGAAAAGATTTATGGGTTTGAACTCTACCAGTACAAAAAGATCTGCTCTACTACAACCTCAACAGAGAAATGAATAATGTTTACTACAGAAAATGCTGCAGCTGGTGTCTCACCCAAATAGACACTGGACTCTGTGGCCCCTCTGGCAGCCTCCACAAGATCTTCTTCATCTTCCAGTACCTCGTTATTTGCTGTGTAACTCGTGTCATCAAACAGACTGATTGGAATTACTTTGCCATCCTTAAGCAGCCATGCAGAAGCAATTGGAGTGCAAAACTGAAGGGGAGAGAAGTAATTGGAAAATTAATGTTGAATGAATGAGCTATTAAATAAGAATAATGAAAAACAATGTGCTTGAATTCCTTGTTTAAATTTTTCTAACAGATGCAGCAGCTCAAAGTCAGAACTTCAGTTAAAAAATTACAAGCAGATGCGTGCTCCTTTACAAAGACAGTGCCTGAAACTAAAGATGAAAGACATCTTCAAAACTTTCTACTTTTGTGATATTTAATATTCTGTCTTTTCCCCTACCTGGTATTCCCATTCCAGATGTCCTCCTCGTCTGTTAAAAGCCATCACCTTCCAGTCAGCCACCGAGACCTTTATCACAGTGTCTTTCATCATAGCTTCCTGCTCATCCACATCTGAAATAATTTTTGTTTCTTCTTTGTTCATAGTTGATTTAAAATTGCTCTCAATGTATCCTGCTCTAGTTTCAATATCTGGGACATAGCGCAGCTCAAAGTGACCAACACTGAAATTCCACCTCAAAGAAAAAGAGAAAACCTTTGTAGAAACAACTTGCATATTCCAAGGAAATTCCAAGTATTGTCCAGAAGATTTCTAAACTGAATTACCTATATTTGACTCATATTTTCCACAGTAAACTCTCAGATTGTCAAATGAACAAAACTGTACCAGGAGGGGAGTGCTAATCCAGAACACAAATCAAACAAACTGAGAAATCTTGTCCAACATGATGGGTGAACTGAGAAAAAAGCTGGTGAAGTAGGGCCAATTGCATTAAAGGTTTAATGTATGAAGAGGGAAACCAAAATCATGAAGTACATTGGGTCTGCTTAGTAGGAAAACATTTTGTAGCTGATGAAAGCAGTAAGTACTGCTCAGGAAGCAGCATTCCACACAAGACATATTTCTCTTCACTAATTAAATGGATTTAACTGGAAACAAGACTTTTCAAACTGAGAAAGGGGCAATGATTCTTTTCTTTAATTCCACATACAACCTAACACAGATCCCTTAACACATACTTCATGAAACCAGGACTGCTCATGTCCCATGGGTTAACATTGAAAAAAGACAAGTGTATGATGAAATGTAAAAGGAACACAGTTTTCTTGCATAGCAAAAACCTCTTCAATTCTTGTAAACTAACGAAGATACAGATGGGAAAAGCACAGCAAGTTTGTGTCTTGAACAGCATGAAGGGGTAAGTATTTCTTGAACATTTTATTCAGACACCCAAAGTTCCTTATCAGTCTGGCAACCACCAGGAGCCCAAACTGGCTCCTTAAAGAATTTACACCCTTATGGTAAAACTTTGGCATATTTTATATACTCAGCCGATTATTAAAAATGTGTCTTTCTCTGGATTAAAACCCCAGATGTTTCCTATCCATTTTCATGTCACCAGGAAAGCACCTCTCTCTCTGACCACAAAGACAGGAGGATTCTGGTACACAACAGACTAAACACTATGGTTTTGACATACCTCTCTTGGCTAACACCTGTCTCCAAGAAACTCAGAATCCAAGATTTACCCTCTCAGACATCTGATCTGTTAATCTACTGAGTTCTCATTAGGTTCTCTCTGATAGGCTACAGATCCACAACCTGTCACATCCTGCTGCCAACAGAAGAGGGAGCAGGGGAACAGGGAATGACTCGTTCTCCACTATGTTGCTGGGCAGCTTACTGTACACATGTACAGAACTCAGCTTTTAAATCTCTATTTTATGAAGTGGGTTTGGGGGTTTTTTTCAGCAGAATACATGTCTGTATTTTTACAGAAATCTTGATGTATTAAAACTTCAATGCGACAGCATTAGGAAAACCACAGATTGAACCAGTTTCTACAGCTTGGAAAGAACAGACCACCTATATTATGAAATGAACAACACAGATTTAAAAATTATTTAAAATATTAACTTAAAATGAAATCTTATGACAACAAGTACAAACCCCACCCTGCCTCCCCCCAGTGACAGTTACCATCAGAAGATAAAGATCTTAAAAGTGAATGAGTAGGTTATAAGAACACTTTTTTTAAACTGTCTCCTCTTGTACAAAAGCAACAGAACAAACATAATGACATTTGCCTTGTGCAGTGATAAACTCTTCTGAGGTAAGCGAGGACAAGGAAAACAATTGTCATTGATTCCTATCTTTTCTGGGATTGTTCCTGGACAGCTCTCAGACTCACTTTTCATTGCCACTGCGTGGCCCCACAGCTCGGACTGTTTTCTGGGTTCGGTGTAGCAGGAGTGTCTCCTCCTGCTCCGTCTCCTCGTCGTCCCAGCGGCGACAGCCCACGGCTGAGCAGATGTACTTCACCTGCGGGACAAGGCAGACTCACATGTGCAACTTCAAAACAAATGTAATCAACAGCAATATTCAAAGCTAACAATCCTTGCAGCCTGTTCTTGGCTCGCAGGCAATTTGGAACTCCGTGACTTTAGATGTTTGACTGGAGGGATGTTGAAAAGCCTGGTTTAAGAGATAACAGCTTTTCAGAACTAAAACTTTCAAAGGATTCTAGAAAGTTTATGGTCTGTGGTATTTTGACTACGATTTGACTGTATTTTGCATGTACTTCTAACAGAAAGAAATCTGAGCTCTCTTTTCTCACTATTTCTAAGGACATCAAAAGAACATTCCTACAAGACCCACAGAACAATTCTGCTTTCATATCATATTTGTTTCAGCATAACTCTATCAGCTTCAAATGAAGTACTATCAATTTATATAAAATGCCACAAAGCCTTGCCCCTTTGCCTTGTCAGCTATTAAAAGGAAAAGAAAACCTTAATGAACTCTCACAGTCACACAGACTTTCCAACAGTCCCAAACTCAAGCGGAATTTGCGTTATATGGACAATGCCAAAGACAAGAGACTGCCCAAATTCTTAAGAAGGAAGAGTCAGGCACTATTTCCTCTAAGAGGCAGCTTTGCTACTGTGGGTATAAGCCAGGAATCAAAACAGAAATCAAAATCTCCTCTTCTGAGCACTGTGGTAGGAGCAGCCTATCGTTGCACAGAGACCTCTCCTATCAGTGAGGAAATCAAGTTATTCATGAACTCTAGTTTTAGGTCTATGCTTTTTACCATTAGTGATGACTCTACACCACACCACAGAAGTGTTCTACATTAAAACATACGGTGAAAATGAAAAAAAACCAAACCCACATTGATTGTGTTAAAAACAAACACTGGGAACTTTAAATTTTTTTAACTGAATCAGTAAATGTCTGTTCTTCACTACATGAAGTACCTACAAGCACTTCAATGACATCTGACATTTAACTTTTACAAAAGACTTTAAAGTGTAAGAACTTCTGAGACAATAAACACAGTGACAACAACTAAAAGTCTTAAACTTCTGTGTAAGTTGAATATTTTTCTTTTCACATTAGTTTTGAAAAATCTGAAATTAGTTGTTAGAAAAGTGTCACCAAAGGCCTTAATTGACACACCGTGAGCTGAAAGGCAGAGCCTGCTTCCAGCAGAGCCAGACGATAAAGCTGAACTCCTCTCCCACAGAAAGGGTCATCGCTCTTATTGCCTCACTCAGCTCTGCCGACAAAGCCCCTGTCCCTTCCCTTGTGCTGGCTCTGGCACTCCCTAACCCCTTGCTACAGCTAACCAAGCACAAAACAAATCCAATACAAAGTGAACAGTGCTCTGCTGGGTTAGGAAGTTGAATCAGCTCAGCAGAGGGTTAAAGCCAGCACAAGGGACAGAGCAGGAGCTCCCAGGCAGGAGGAGACTGCAGTGAGGAGTTCAGCCACTCCACCTACTCCAGCCTACTGCCATTTGTAGCCCAAGAAGCTCAGGTTCTGCCCTTTTGTGCCCTGCGGTTGTACACTTGAGCTGTACCACAGTTTAAATCTCAGGAATTACCTGTTTGCAAGACAGTGCTCGAAACACACAGACACAAAGCAACTTTTCAGGCTCTTACCTTCCCTGAATAGGAGCTCAGCCCATAGGTGGTCAAAGATTTTCCCCCAACTAGGACAACATCCTCGCCAAATTTGTAGGATGACTCAAGAAGAGATTCAACCGTGAAAGGAACTGCTTCCATGCTCTCTCGATCCCGATCCCACTGGAAGAGGTCCCCATCCAAGGAAGGGATGATCATCTTATTTCCAAATACCTAAAATAATTGAATGCAAGGTTAGCTATGATTTAACCACAATTTTATCAAAACACACAGACCACAAATGGAAACAGAAATGCTGCATAAGCAAGTCCAGTGCATTATGCTCCAGTGATGGTTTTGTATTTCAGAGTCCTATTTTTCAAAGTTATACTGTAGACAGAAAACTTTCAGGCATTCAAATCAAATCCATATTTCACTATTCTTAGTTAAAAACAGTTCAGTGTGTGACACTTCTTCAAAACATTTGAAAGCTCGACGAGTTGACAGGTTTCATCCAAAACTGCAGAAAATATGATGCGGGCTGAAGCATTCTCGAAGAAACAGTCACTGGTTAAAGTGCAAAGTTTTGCAGATTATTTGTGATAGTTTCAAGACAGTGGCATATTAGAAGAAAAATTGAGGCTGTTTTCACAATTAATGACTATTCCAGAATATCTAACTTTCTGTAAAGCAGAGAGAGCAATTATCACTGAGATCAGAGCTCACATTTCACCTTTGCCTCTCCAGACAGTTAAATATGACTTCTCAGAATGTTCTTATCTTTAAACACACTGTTCCTTTAAAAATTGCCTGGCTTTTCCCTAAACACACAAGTTAAAAGGAAAAAAAAATCTTTACTGGGATACAATATTTCATCCATTACATGGAGATTTTCAAGGAGATCCTAGTTCAGAAGTATGAGTCATTGTCAATGAGTACTAAGGGACTTATTAAGAAACTCATTATCAGCATGATGGACCATAACTAATGCTGTGGAGCCACAGTGGCTGTGCCCATCAAGAACAGTGAGAAACTGTAATCCATATAATCTTAGCTTCTGAGGATATGGATTAACATGGAAGATTTTAGTGCTTTTTCAGAACCTCTGTCCACTTGGGCAGTATCCCACAATATAATTACATTAAATTCAGATACCTTACACATTAGGAATTAAAGACTACCTCTGGCACATGTGTATTAGTCACTTTGAGAAACAAATTCCTGCTCAGACTCCAAGGCACAGATGTGTATTATGAAGCAATACAAAAGATGCAGGTTTCTGGTTGTTATTTTTTCTGGAGCCACTGTGAGGATTTCAAACCACATCTTCTGCATGATTCAAATTCCATATAACATGGGACTTTTTATTGCTCTAACTGGGTCACAGGCAAGCATTAAGCAAAGTTGGGATTCACCTGAACAGCGAGGAAAAGACAGATGTTGTAGATGTGTGCATGTCATGACTAATACCTCCTCTTAACACTGTTCGACACACCCCATTCAAAGAGAAGATTCAGGTGAGTTATCCCACAATGCTGGTATTTAGGATCCCTAAAGGATCCAGTACTCATGCTTTCCAGCTTTGAAAAGCCTCATGGTGACTGACAATTAAAATAAAAACTCCTCTCAGGAGCACAATGTGTAATTGAAGAGATGATAAAAATAAACCCGAGATTAGCTGTGAAGCTATTTACAAAGCAAAACTAGTGTGTTCTTTCCCTCCCAGATATTTACCTTATGGCAATAAGGGCCAAACATCCTGGAAAAGACACTGCATGTGATACACAAGAAATGTTGCATTATGACCTACTACTGGAGAGGAAAAATAAACACACAGAGCTCTATACACACACAGAAAAAAACCAGCAAAAAAAGCAAATATTTCAGTGGGGGATGTCAATTGTAGAAATCACCTCATCGGTGGACAAATAAAGCAAACAAATAAGGTTTAAATAAACATTCATTATCAAGAGCAACCTTGTGATCTTAAGAAACAAAAGATTGGAGAGATTTGGAAAACACCTTTTAAAAACCAAAATGCCAGTGCCAAAGTTGCAGCTGTAACCATGGTGGAGTACCTTGTTAAAACATTCAACACAGAGGGGTAATGTCACAAAATGTTTCTGTAATATATTCTTTGAGAAGCGCGTAATAATTCTGATGACAACTTTTAGCTTGTGCAGCTGTTACTTTGCGTTAACAAATCCTCTGGATGGATCTGCACGTGATCCATATATGTGCAAGTAGTCTGAAGGCCCATACCAACATGAGATATTCTGCTCCGAGGGCTGCAGACCATCCCATGGTTTGTGAAGAAAGGAGACAGCAGTGTAAACTGCCCTGGAATTGCTGCTGAGCAAGGAGGACTCTCTGTGGGCAACTGCAAGCTTTGGGGACAGCATGACACCTGTCAACTTAAGTGCTCCCCCTGCCCCAAACCTCTGGCTCCAGGGCCCGAGTACGAAATTTTCCACTAGCAAACAACACACACACACATTGGCCATTTCTAGGAACCACACCCAAATTTCCAAGATGCATGGAGCTGACTCAGCAACACACACCTGTATGCTCCCAATATATGGATCAAATCAGGTCATGGCTTTGAAAATTCCCCGACAGTGGGTCACTGCCTGCTCAACTGTTAAAACCTCGGTCCCCATAAGCTGCAGTGGACAGGTGCCACTGTGCTGGTCAGGTCTGCTGATGCCCTGTCTGTGCTCCCAACCCTGAGGGCATCCACAGGAGCAGCATGTCTTGGGTGACATTGGGAGGGAAAAGCGGAGAAAAGACACAACTGCTGTCCATGAATACATCAGGAAAGGCAGCAGGGGCAGCAGGAAGGGCTGTTGCAGTGAAGGACAATGCCACAGTAGGAGTGGGTAAGGTTAAACTGACCCTAAGTGCAAGCAAGGCATTTGGGTTACTAACCATCACAAATGAGGTATTTCACTACAGAAACAGAACAGGGAGAAAAATCACCTTCTTTTAAGATGAGTCTATCTATTACTGGGATTACACGACATGGTGCTGACAGGAGACAGCACCTGATTATCACAAAGGTCTTCTTCTTACAAAATAGCTTTATTTGAAGAATGGGGCAGGTATGCAAATGTGCCACTTGCAGGTGTCCACATACATGTGTAACAAAAGGCATTTGTGGCCACTTGTGGTGACATCTGTTTTTAAAAGAGCAGTTCAGCCAGAGGCTTTGGAAGGACATTAATAACAACAACTCCCTGAATTATGCAGCTCATTCTCTAGTACATCAGAAGCAGAAAAGGGACTTTCCTTGAAAGTACTAGCAAGTAGCATCGGCATGCAGCTCAGGTAAAGGAATGACATCACCCTGTATCTCAAAAGCATTACCTCATCTCCTAATCCAAGGAGTGAGTCACCCAGGCAGTCAGCTGCAAATCTCTTGGCACAGAAAATGTAGGTTACCACGATGCACTTACACATTCCTCTGATCTGTCAATGTAAATAGCTATTTGTTCAGCTTCACTGGTCAGCAATATGGCACATAATTGTTAAGTGGCTTGTCTTTCAGAAGTAACACTTAAAAAAAGCCCCCACATTAACTATGGAGCCCTAAATGAGCCGCTGCTCTTTTGCTCATTAAGAGTTTGCAGCCCAAGTTCTCCATTGGCTCTGCGCGGGGTGCTGCAGCCCTATCAGCGGCGCGGGCTGCGCAATCTCCAGGCCGACGGGTGAGGTAATGCAGTTTCTAAAAAGCCTCCACAAAAAAGCAAAAAGGCATAACGATCCGGAATGGCATACGCTTCCAGGGAATTTGCTGTCTAGACTCCTTACTGGAAAGGAGGGCACCGTACGCCAGGTGCCACGGCAGGTTGATCGGCGCAGGAAGCCGCTGATTTATAGCGGTGGAGAAAAAGAGAAAAAGAAAGAAAGGGAAAAATTGTGTAAACAGAGATCAAAACAAGCTCAAGTACTAAAGCTTCCAGGAGCTGTTAACAGCAAGCGTGACATTCTACCCCGTTCCTAACACTCTTTATCATCTGAAGCAAAAATCAAGCCTGCTCACGTGCAGACACATCTGAGCCAAGTCTGGTGCCAAAACAGTCAATATTATTGTTTACAGATGGGCTGGACTATCTACTAACTCCAAGGAAATAACCAAGCACAAGTGAAATATTTTTCTTAAAATAGGATTTTATGCCTTTATGTTTTTCTAACACTTCTGCTTGTAGTGTTCAAATCTTACTGTTACTTAAGCTGCAAGAGCTTCATTTCAGTTACTAATTAACTAAGACCAACCTACATGATCTTAAATGATAAGGGTACCACTTTTTTTCCCCCCTCTATGATTATCCCTACAATTGGATCACTGTAACAAACAGGATCAAAGCCAACATCAAGCATGCTCTTAAGAAAGCTACTTCTCACTGAGAACTATGTCTTTTAAGCCTCTTTAAAATTAATCTAGGCAACATATTAAAAGTCACATATGGCAGCTTTATTCTGAAGGGTAGAAACAAGAGTCTGCACAAAGAAATATGGGAAAGAGAAAGCAAGCTGGTATGTTCCACATTAAAAAACAAACAAATAAAAACCACAAACCCACAGACAGTAATTCAGGTATTCCTACTGTAAATGTTTACACATTTTTCAGGTGATATATTTATACAGATAGATATATATATATCTCTATATATAGATATATATAGATATATATAGATATACATACACACACACACAATTTTTGAGATGCCCCTAGTTTGGGTGGGTGTGGAACTGATTTATTATCTGCTCTTTTTTTGCTATGCACGCAGGAAGGTTATCTGCACGGATCCATTGGTTTACGACTTCCTTCCAACAGAAGAGGTTATTTCTCCTCTTCACCTTAGATTTCATGATGCTGATTCATCTGTTTTCCCTCCAGCTAGCTGCAGAAATCCTGAAGCACAGGGCACTACAAGGATGACAGTGTACACTGGGGGCCAACCAGAGCCTTCGAGCTTCTGCAAGGTCCACAACACCCCCACTTCCTTAAGAAAACAAAGACCTAGGCACAAGTACAATCTTTTGAAAAACAAAGGCTGTTAAGCTATTCCACTGCCTAAAGCACTGGTAAAAGAGAAAAGTATTCTTCAGAGCATACGGTGCTGTTCAACCAGCCAGGAAAAAGAAAATTGACTGCAAGGGGGAGTCCATGATTTACATCAGTAGAACAACCTGAGACATGTTCAAGGGCAATGAGGAAGCTGAGGCAGGAAATACCAACAGACAGGTTGCTGTTTGTCTAGAAAAAAATTTTCTTCTTGTGAGTACCATTACTTCTGATCTTAGCATTATACCTGTTTACAAAGTGAATACCTGTCCTGACCACCTTCTGTGCCCGTTAAGCACTGAACATGCCCAAACCATCTTCGAGACCAGGCCCGTGAGAAAGGCTGCACCTGGACATGAGATAAATCAGTATTTTATTGAGCTGTTTATGGAGGAGAGATTAGGTGGCCTTCCTCCCCGAAGAGGTGAGAGCCAGCCTGTGCCAGGGCGGCACATCAGAGAAGCCATGGAAATAGGTTTCATCTCAGCTGGGGGGTGACAGCCTGAAAGAGCACACCAGGTCAGCACAGCAACAGTGAGAGGAGATGTTTCTCAAACCTCAGGCTGATTTTTACCATCAGGCTGTACAGCTCACCCAGCAACAGTTCACAGCATCTATCAAGTGACCTAACCTGGTCCCTGACTCCTGCCTACATTAAGTACCTTATGATACAAGTTTATATCTATTACAGTCTGTCTTCTCCTTCCACCATCCCCCATACTCCACAAGCTGCTAGTTTCTATTTCATTTTTCATGAACACATGGAAAAGAGTAATAAATTCAACTTCTGTGGGCCTGTGTTTTGTGTATAGTGACGCTGTAACCCAGTGCCTGGATTAGTACTAGAGAACTCATTTCAAAACTCCTTTCTTCTCTCTCTTCAAAGCAACACCTGCAACATCCTCCCAACAACTTTTATTAAAGTCTAGAGCTGGTATCTCTGTCATGATTCACCACTTCAGATCTTAAAATCTGATCAGGTATAAGCACCAGGGTCCCGACAAAACTGTCTTTTACACATACAGTGTAAAAAGCAACAGATGACAGCACAGCAGCTTGAGAATTATACTCTTCAACATCGGGGCACAGTACCTTGTTCAGCTTGAGTTTGCCCTTAAAAGAATTATTCCTACTCTGCCCTCCCCTGAAGGGCCATACAGGGAATCTGAGGAACTGCAGTGTGTTAACCAGCCCACCCCAGCTTCAAAAGAGATCAGGAAGTCAATACTGTTTGCTGTGCAATCAAACAGACCCTTTCTCTGAAGACAAGCAAACTGAAATACCACCGTTACTTTAATCATAGTCAAACAAGACTTGGGGTTTTGAGATACAGAGATGCCAGCCTGCTCTGCTGCCATGGTAACAGACTTTTAAAAACTGTTCTCTTTAATAATAATAAAAAAACCCAACTGCACGGTGCTTTAAGAAAGACTTTATTTTGACATTATTCCATCCCCCTCTTTTACATGGCAAGTTTTATTAATAAGACTGTAAGTCTTCTGAAACTTAACAGCAGTGCTTTCTGAGATAAACCGGTGCTGCTGCTACCGAGCTCATCACTAAACTCTTGAAACTAACAGCACATAAGGGAGTGGATTATTGAATAAAGTGAAAAGTACCCGAAGCCTTGTCTCTCCAGAAACAGGCCCTATGCATCAGCCACCATGGTGAAACTGGTACTTGTATTTGGCTAGCATGGCAACGATTTGGTAGTGGGGGGCTACAGGGGTGGGAAGAATCCCACACTGGATCAGGGAAAGAGTGTGAGGGGTCCTCCCCTGAGGAGGAAGCAGTGGCAGAGACAATGTGTGATGAACTTACTGCAGTCCCCACTCTGGGGGAGGAGGGAGAGAAAATCAGAGTGAAGTTAAGCCTGGGAAGAAGCAAGGGGAGGGGAAGGTATTCTTAAGATTTGGTTTTATTTCTCATTATCCTCCTCTGGTTTGATTAGTAATAAAACTGGCTTCCCTGATTTGAGTTTGGTTTGCCCATGATGGTGCCAGGTGAACGATCTCTTCCTGCCCTTGTCTTGACCCATGAGCCTTTTCCATATATTTTCTCTCCCCTGTCCAGCTGAGGAGAGGAGTGGCTTTGGTGGGCACCTGGCATCCATGCATAGGCAATAGCAGAAGCTGGTGGCACTTCAGGGGGCCAGGATTCAAACTGATCTCTGCTGGAGCCTGTGTGTTTCTTCCCCTGGCCCTGCCCGGACAGGATGGTTTTGCAGGTAAGGACACAGAGACCATGTGAAAAATTAAGTCACAGAGCAAGTCCTACAGGAAAAGAGCCCAATACAGGACGAGGACAGAACATGGCAAATCACAGTCTCCTCTTTCAAGGATGCAAAGGAAGAGTGCACGAAACATGCTGTGAGTCTGACAAAGATTAATAGTTACCTCCTTATGAAGCACAGAGCCCAGAAGAAATTCGGAAATGAGATGTCAGTGGCTGTGCTGCTAGAGGAATGATTTGCTAAATTGTCTAAAATACTTAACCCTTGAAATGAGCCCTTCTTTATACAGATAAAGATATAGGCTGTAAGTTTAAAAAGGCTCTAGGGCAGAATAAATTACTTTTTTGTGTATTAGGCAGCTGATACTGATAACTAAGTTATCCATTACCTGCAACTGGTATTTGCCTAGGTATTACTAGAGTTGATCCATTTTAGTATCTGTAAACACCAGAACTGCTAAACAGCCAATACAAAACATGCAGTGGGCCATAAGCAATTAAATTATAAGCTCTCTTCCTGCCCTTATCTTGACACATGAGGTGAAGGGTCCAGACCACAAGACCTGCAAGAAATGGCTGAGGGAGCTGGGGTTATTTAGCCTGGAAAAAAAAGGAGGCTCGGGGAAGAACTTATTGCTCTCTACAACTACCTGAACAGAGGTTTTAGCCAGAAGAGAGGAGTCAATCTCTTTTCCCAAGAAAGAAGCAATAGGACAAGAAGGAATGGCCTCAAGTTGCATCAGGGAAGGTTTAGACTGGCTATAAAGAAAACTTTATTCACTGAAAAGGTGGTCAAGCACTGGAATAGGCTGCCCAGGGCAGCAGTGGAATCACCATCCCTGGGGACATGTAAAAGCTTTGTAGATGTGCCACTTAGGGATGTGGTTTAGTCACAGCCTTGGCAGTGCAGGATTAACACTGGGACTCTGTAATTCTGTAATATTAGAGATCTATCCCAACCTAAACCACTCAGTTATTCTACTATAAAGAAAATTAAAAACCAGAGACAGTGGTGATGGTAAAAATCCTTTCCGATATTTGGAGCATTTTGACTGTGGCTCTGAGCATGAGATGAAAGCTGATTGTAAACAGAGTGACTCTGAGAAAGTTTCCTGGCTTTGCTCAAGGCAGAGCATCACCTGAGGACTGGCATTCAGAGCTTTGGTATCACACAAGCCACAGTATCCTGTTCTGTAGCTGCCCACATGTCCCCTCACAGAAGTTGTCACCCCCCAAAACATCCTCAAAGCACAGTGAAAGGACACCTGTCAGCACTTCCTCAGGGCTTTATCGGTGCTAACTGCGAGCGTCAGCAAGGCAGCCACATGCTGTAGCTACAGGAAGTCTTTTGGGTTTTTTAATTGAACAAGACACTGAACTAAGATGACTGAAGATGTACAGTTTTGATAAATACATAACACCACTTGCCTAAGCAATAGCCCTACTTGTGATCTCAACAAATGATGATGGTATGATGGTGCTGCATCACACTAACCACCAACTCAGCTCAGGAATCCATCAGCAATTCCCCTTCTCCTCAAATTTACCACTTCCCACTAAAAAAGTTGGTTGTGTTTCCTAGAAAAGCACAACTTCCAGCTATCAGGGTACTTTACAACAATTAGTCTTTTGTTGATGACTTTTTGTCCACTAAACAACATTAGAAGTTTATTTTCAGGAGAACTGTAAATTATATGTTTTAGTTTCAGCGTGAAAGCAGCAAAAATCTGTATTCAGAAATCCACAGATCTCTCTAGTGAAGTTTCCCAAGCTTGTCACCTCTTCATACCCGCACATGTGTGTGTTTCCAGCAACAGAATTGAAAAGAACCACTTGTGCCATCAGGAATCCTAATACATCCATGTAGTTAAAGAGCAGTCACATCCATTCTCTTCCTGCAAAACACAGGCTCCACTCCCCTTGATAGCCCTAACAAGCCTTCTCTGCCTCAATTGCAATTAGAATTTATCTTCCTTTGAAGTACAATTCTGGACACTCACTTCTTATTCATTATGAGCTTTTCCAGGACCATTTAAGACACTAATCTGTCTCTCTCTCTCTACCCGCAGGCAACACAGAATCACATTTCCTTCCCCTGCAGTGGAATGGAGATGGCAGCCGATAACCTGTCACGGGATCTCTCAGTACACAGTTTTCTCAGTTTTGAACTGGTCATCACCAACCTTCAACAACAAAACTACTGTTATCAATCCCCACATTTTGTATTTCATTTAGCACAGTTTAATTTCATGTCTATTACAGAAAACCTGTATGACTGAGAACCAGCTGATGCGCCAGTCTTTCTCTACAGGAATGACACCTCCAACTATCTAAGCATCTGGTGGTTCTACATGTCCCACTAGTACACAAAAATAAAGGTCACTGCAGGACACTAGAATACTCTTTCAGACAACTAGAATTATACCAGTTTAACTACAAGGAAATATATTTTCCCCAGATTAGTAACCTCAATAAACCGACCACCAATTTACACTCTGCCTGCTTGAACAGAGTGGCAATTCAGGGCTTTACATCTGGTTGAAACATATTACAGCTGGAAAGTAATTTTACCCTGCAGATAGAATTTTTTAAAATTTTATTCTTTGTTGAGTAAAGCTGTCCTTTAAAAACTTTTGTACACACTCAAACACTTCTGAGAACTAACTCGTTATTCTCTGTACATAAAAGTCTGACCTCCTGCGAGCTGCCTGGATGATGCACAGAGACTCTTCCATGTGCTAAGCAGGAAAGATTGTTTTTGTTGTGGGGCATCCCATTCCAGATGCTTTAAGATGCACACAAAATGAAAAATTAAAATTAACAACAGTGAGCTAGACAGAGCCATTTATTTTTAAGCAGAATTAAGACGAAAGCCATTTTCTCGAAATGTTTGTGTAGTTTGAAATGAATCTCCTTTTGTTTGGCCAGTGAGTGTTAGCAGAGTCAGATCAGTTTTATGCAGGATTAATACAAATTCCTAATATTCATCAGTGCATTTAACAGCTGCTATAATAACCTTTCAAGTGAAAACACTCGAGTGACTGATGGTCTTAAGTGTTCCCCACCCATATCCAAGACAAACAGCTTTTCCTTGGATGATATTTACAGACAGTGACTCAATTGAAAAATAACTATAATAGAAAGCCATGAGCCAAACAAACACCTAATTTTTATTCAAACTAATAAAATGCTGCCGCAGGGATGCCCTAAATAGTGGGTGGGGCTTTACTAATTCTTTCAAAGACACTGTTAAATTATTTACCCTCCCCAAACCTCTGGGAGGGCACGTAACAGAAGTCACAATTCAGGCCCCTCAAAGGGCATTTTGACCTCTTGCCCTGCACTGCCCCTTTTCAGTACAGATTCTGCATTTTCTTCTGTTCTGAAGTGTAAGAGGTCAAAGGATGGGAATTGCTGAGTTTCTTCCTGCGTTCCCAAAGCAACCCAAGACAGATTTTGGCTCTTCTCTGGCTTGTCTGGGTACAGAGGATGCCTTATCCAAACTGCAGGAAAGTGCAGGCAAGTCAGTGCCTCAAAGTGAGTCCCAGGTGGACACTTCACAGCAGAACTCTGTACTTCTTTTGGGGAACCAAATTATTGAAAATTTTGGAAAGGTTTATAAGGCAGATAAAGGGAAGGAAAAAGAAAGAAGATACATTTGTACTGTACATTAAATCCAGTCACTAGTGGAGTTTTTTGAGATTTCAAAATCCTTTTCCAACTCACTGCTCTAAGCAGAAAAAGGAACAATCTGCTAAAAGTCTCTGCGGGTTTGCTTCACCTACAATGCAGCGAGTTTTCAGATGACTTCAGTATAAAACTTCTTCTCCTCTCTATATTTCTCTGGAGAAAAAAATGTAATACTAAGCTATTCTATAGAAACGTGCCACTTCTATGTCCAAAAAAGATAAGAGAGATGTCTAAGTTTGTAGAAAAGTTGATTTTATGTGGCTATCACAACAAAAAGATATATTATATATATACACACACAATGTAATTCAAAGGTCACGAGAGTCTTTATAGGAATAAGGGCGTTGGCAGATTTGGTGACATGGAATAATCCAATTATTTCATTTTTCCAGGATACAGCGGTATGTTTACCCTGACTGCTATAAATGCCAGCCTTGTGGGCTGAAACTGATTTTGTCCCATGATCTTCAATGTCTCAGATAAGGAAGTAAGATGCTTACTTAGGGATTAGTCTGCAACAGCCCAATCCTGAGCCGAGCAGGTACTTTTATCGAGTCCACGCCAGTGCAGCCTCTGCCCAGAGCACTGAAATAACTCTGGTGTCCATCAAGTAATTCAGTATAAAGCTATGCAGGTAAGAGAATGCATCCCCCTCATTAGTAAACCATGTGCTATCGACCTTTCCCACTGCTTCAGAAGCAGTTCTCCACTTTTACTATAATTAAATATCATTATTTCAACGGGCTTATTCTCCCAAAAGTATTCTTTTCTAAGTACAGACAATGTATTAATTACAAATCCAAATTTTAAAGAGCAGTGTTTTGATTAAAATTAAGCTCCCTTTTAGAAAAGTTGTGATTCAATGACTTTACTGTGAACTTCATCAGGCTATCTTTATGTGCAGGTAACAAAAAAACTTGGGAGTTTTAACTATACAGCTTTTGTAGAGAAGGGTTTTCCAGTTTAAAACAGTGGATAGGGAAACAGTTTTTAAATTCTCAGGCACAAGTCTGAACTGCAGAGTCAACTTTTCAGCACTGGCATCCTGACCATGATTTGTTTATATTGGAGCTTAGAGCCAAAGAAAGAATTTTAGCATTTTAGTTACCCAGACACACAATTAGTACTTCAGCAGCCTTTCCTTTCTAATTGATCTGTTCACATGACAAATGATGAACATCTCACTTGTCAGTGTCTTAAGCAGTAGTTTCAAGATCTGAAGCGTTTGACAGAGCTGCTGGAACATTTGAAATTTCACTGCCTCACTTTCCTAATTAACACACGAGCTCCAGACAGCCAGGTTGACATTTTACAGTTAGGCAAAGGAAGTAACTACAGTTCTGTTAAACACTGAAAGATTGAAGATCTCGTCTATTCTTAAAAGGCACTTTGAAATTAAATTCACACTTTTGCACCAGGACCTAGAACTACAGTTCATTACACTCACACTTGCGATAGTTAAAAAACCCTCATCAAAACAATTAAGACCCAGCAGCACACACTTTCCTTACTCTGAAAGAATGAAAATCTTTATCACTGCAAGCGTAACACAAAAAGTTTCTCATCTGCCATTTCTTGCAAGAAGATGTGATTTAACAGCTTACATAATGTTACTGTTTTACGATGAATATTGTGGTTGCTAGCACAGAAACCTCTGTTACCTCAAAAACGCTGGAAGAGGAAGAAAAATCTTCAAGAGTTTGAGAGAATAAAACTTAAAATGTCACATGCCCACATCAGTATTTTGACCCAAACCAGAATTTTCCCAGCAATTTTAATGAGGCGAATTATTCACTTAAGTGGTATCTAGATTCACTGCATGAAGTCTTTCAACTGGTTACTGACAGCAGATTAAACATTTAAATATTTAAATGCAGTTTATTCAGAGTATTCATCACTTTTCATCATGTTTCTTGTTAAATTCTGTCTTATCTTAACAGCATTTGTTTACATGACAGTAAGTCTAAAAAGGCCCATATTCATAACGCATAACAGCTTCCAAAAGGCCAAAATGACGTTTTCCTTCCAAAATTAGTTATCTCATAGGCTCTGCATCTTAACTGCCAAAATCCCTCAGTGTCTTTGGCCACAGCTGTAGAAATGAAACAATCTGAAAGCCCATCTGAAAGTCCAACTTCCTCTATCCATAACAAACGCTCTTTAAAAGTGTATTTTTGTGACTGCCACAACCTACTGACTTGTAGTCACAGAAGAGAATTAAACATCACATGGACAAACAAAAATTTTTGTTGTCTAAACCCCAACTTTTCCTTTCTACAGTCATACTACATTGGAAAAATATCAAAACTCTGGACAGACCAGTAGAGTGACAAAATCTACATATGCAAAAACATTCTATAGTTGGAAACGCTTGCATTCCCAAAATCTTTAAAAACCTGGGCTTGTGACTTAATTTGTAGTGAAAAAATAAAGTTTATATTTGCTTCTTAGAACAGGTAGTTCTATTTTCACGTGGTCATCAGAAACTATTTGCAGGAACAGAACAGTACCTTAAGTACTTATTATTGAAAACATTTGTGAAGGATCACACTATCTCTGACACCTTCCACCTCACAGAGCTCTTTACAGTTCTCTCACCGTTTCTGTATTTTTTTCAATTCTGCTCTTGAACATATTTTTGGGAAAGGGTCTTCTTTCCTACGGTGTTTTTTCTAAGCCACAAAAATACACCTGAACAAATCTCACAAAGCTGCATCCATGAATAAAATTCTCTCTCAGAAACAAGGGAACGTGAGCTAACATTCACCTTACTTTTGCAACCTGAGATACTCAGTAGCAGCTCTCACACTACCACAGCAACAACCAACTCTTTCCTTACACTTCTTTACACCAAAACAGAGTCATGTCCACAGACAGCAAGAAAGAACCACAAGCAAGAAGCTCATGCAGTCTGAATAATCCTGAACTCCACTTTCATTCCCTGATGTTCATTGTGCAAAAGGATGATATTGGACTGGTCATCAAATCCAACCATCCCAGACAGGGAGGGACTGTGTACTTCTGTGGTGTGTTATCATCACAAATTACCTCTTTGTTGGTGTTTTTATTCCTCCTAAATCTAGGAGGGAATGACTCAGAGATCTCACTTCCCCACTGCAGGGGAAAAAAAAAAAAAAAAAGAAAAAGAAAAAACTTCTTTCTAATTTTTTTGCCTAAGTTTATTGAAACTGATGGCGGTCAATAGCACCAAAGAACTTGAACTCTAGATTTTCTTCTTACAGTTCATCAGCAAGAAGTGATGCAACCCTTTACCATTCTGTACTTCAGGGTGACCTTCAGCACTCTGTTTAATTGCTAACACATTCTGTTTCACAGGCAGCCTGCTTATCTAGTATAAAACACCCAAAACAATCCTTTGTTCATTTATTAAGTCACAAGGACTTGTGCTTTTCTTGAGGGGAAAAAAAACCCCCAATACTTGCCAAGACATAGTCTAGTAATACAAAGCAGATGATCCTTTCATTTGCTTGAAATTACAAGTAACTTGTTTTCAATCAGCAATTACATACAATTCCCAAACTCAGTTACATCATCTAGTTTGACAGTTATCAAATACGTCAATCCCAAGGCTAAAATGCTGACACGCTCCAGTTTGAAATGGCAACATGATGTAAGCACTCAAAAAAAACCAAAAAAGAAGTTTGAGAATAGCACTGGCAAAGTTTCATAGGTGTTCACTCCATTATCTAATATCTACCAACCAATGAGGAAGCTGCATTCATTTTATTACAGACAACTCCATTTTTAAAGATTTAGTCAGAAAAGAAATTAAGCCTTACCTCTGGTTTACTGAGGCTGGATGACACAAGAGAACCTGATCCCACATCCAGATCCCACTGTTTTCTCCCACTGTTTTCTGGATCCAGTGCAGCAATTCGTCCATCCAACGTACTGATAATTACTAGAGATCTACAAGTTGGAAATGTTCACAGTCAAATATACAGCACTATGAACTTCACCTATTAGCTGCCTTTCACATTTAGTAAAATCCAACTCCAGCCCTTAAGTTAAATCTCTGTATTCTGCAGAAATGCTATTCAACTGGGTAGCTCTACCCAGAGCAGTAAGAGCTGAAGTCTCTGGCTGGATGTCATAAACTCATTTACATGTTCTAAGTCACTTTCAGAGTTCAGACTCAGGAGAAGACGGTTGACTTTTTGCTCCCACATGCAGACGCTACCACTACAACACTGGATGACATCATCTTTTTTGAGATATTTATACAAACTGTATGGATCCCACTTCTTCCAGTCCCTTCCAAACTGATCTTTAATACAGCCCTTCAAAACAACCTAAACCTGAAACTACTAACCCAGCCAATTAGGATGTAAGAAATGTTAAGTTGCAACTAACTTTTCCATTATTTTGGATGAAACATCTAACTCCTAGGATATTTCATAAGTCTCTGAATAGAAAAGTCCCTCCGAAGGCATACACAGGGCACTAGAAACGATCTCCAACACCTGCAGACCACAAAGCAAGGACACTGCTTTTTGCAGCTCAGGCTTTGAGTAGCTGATGTCTGGGGGTACATGGCCATGGCAGGCTGGCTGCTGATTTCTACAGCGGCTGAAACTCCTCAATTTCAGTAAATCTTGTTTCTTACAGAGCTGTACAATTAGAAAAAGCATTTCTGGTTGGGCTAGAGCTCTAGCATTAAAATAAACAAACCAACAAAATAAACAACACATCAGAGACAATGCATTGACAAGGCATTTCTGAAGGGCCTTTTCTTTTCCTTGAAGATTGTTTCTCTCTGACCTGAAAAAGCTGGGATTGTGTTGTCACTTTGGCTTGCAGCAGCTCACCAATCTTCAAAGGCAGAGGGAGTAGAACTTGATCACTTTACAGGCTGCTTGCACTGAGGGGGGCTGGATCCAGTGACCCAGAAGGACCTTTATAGTCACTGGTTTCAATGAGAATAAAGAACTGTGCAAACAAACTGATGGGGAGATTAACCAGTTTCAGGTGAGGGTGAAAGGGCAGCAGGCTGGTAATGCACACACAGACATGTATATTAATCTTTACTTTAAACAATAAGGGACAATAAATTATTGTGTAGAACTGAAGCCAAATATATTCGCTTGTCCAAAGTTAATGGTCTAGTAACATGGAATTTAGGGAGGAAATGATGGGGGTTATCAGTTTGCTTTAAGGAGGGAAAAACTGAAATCATTATCTAAAAGCATGTTCAAGGATAGTGGCTCATTACATCACCTTTAATGAAAGTCATGTAAAACATGGCAGTTTTACATGTAAAAGTAACCCACACAATTTATAGGATTTTATAATGCTTATAGCACTATACTAGAGTGCTTATAGCACTTTCTAATAAATAGAAAAATAATTCTATCTTCAACTTGTGCCAAAAATGCCATAGCAGCTCCTTCTTCTGAAGGTGGCCAAGCATCACATTCCTCCAAAAGCAAAGTTTGACAAACTGTTAGAAAAATACCAATTGTGCAAATATTTGCACAGTGGAAGACATAAGTTTTTATAAGCTGAGTACACTTACTCCAACTGTACAGAAACGAAGACTGGGTTAATAATAAACCAGATTGCAGGAGACTGACTATTCTCAAGTACTGTAAACAAGTGCTCATACACTAAAGGCCTTGGACACATATTTAACACAATCTGTTTGCTTTATGGTAAAGCAATTTATCTGAAACCTTCTAGCATTGCATAAAAATATTATTCCAAGTGGGTCTACTTAAATTTTATGTTGATCCTCCTGACAACTAGGTTATAAAAAGAGGTGGAAATGCAGCTAGAATGAAGGGAATTTTGGCAGCAATATTGCAGAGAAGACAAATCCTAAAACCGTACTGTGAAATGTTTTATTCCCATGTACTCCCATTGTTTTCCTTTATCTAATTCTTCCTGTTTGACTTCTCCCTCAAGTAACAAATTCTTCACGCCTTTGTATCTTACATTTCTGTATTATCTTTCCCCACCAGATGCAAACCTCAACCTTCCCTATGAGATACCTCATTATTTCAGCCTCTCCACCACCACTCAAGACGGTGGTTTTGGAATCTGTACCTGCACCCTGACCTCCAGCCACCCAAATTGTGCTGCAACCACACTTCAGTTTATGTCTAGCTGATTGGGAAAGAGGAGGGGAGTGTGGGGAACCTTTGTGCCAGCAGCACACACTTGGAGAAACCGGTTCAACCAACCACTTCTGCACACCATAAAAATTCTGGCTTTTCTTGGGTGCAGTAGCACTCTTAGCTTGTCCCCAGCTGTAGAATGGACTTTGTTTCACCTACTGAGCAAACACTTCCATGAGACACGGCAACAGGACCAGCTCAGCTATATCTAAATCTTACATGTGGCTACCTTTACAACTGGAACCAGGTGTTAGGAAAACATCAATTTCTCTCTGCTTTTGTAATAAGTCACTCATTTTCAACTAAGCTACATTTCTGGTTCCAACTTCATCTTGCTCTTCAGCAATAATACCACACATCAGGAAAAATCCTTGTGATAAAATCCTTCATTACTTACTCTATTTGTCTATGAATTAAAATCCTAATACCTGTTCTCTTCTCTGATGGACTCCGGTAAGTTAAAACCCTCTCACTTGAACTGCAGTTGGTACAAGACCTGAAATTTGTGCCCAAGACTCTCACTAGTTACACTTCCTCATTATCAGATTTTCCATTCCCTTTCTCTATGAGATTCCAGTGCTCTAGTCCAGTCAAGCACTAAACTAACACATGATAAAAGCAATTTAGGCAAGTACTTCAAGAAAATATTTCGGAGCTTAAAAACAAACAGGCAGGTGACTTGCTTTTTGTTACCTCACAGTGCCATTGTGGCACATTTACTGCAGCATATTACATCCTATTCTTACAACAAATTCTTAAGAAACACCAGCAGAATACAGCCACAATTCCAGAATAAAGAGCCCTTTTAGCCACCTGTTTGCAAGCCTTTGCTGGCTGAAGATGTCAGGGCTGCACTTGAAATGCTATTAAACTGGAAAAGCAGTATTTTTGATATATCTTTGGGACACCTGATTGACAAACTGAAAGGAAAAGGAGCTCCTGAACCAGTTTCTATTTTGGTTAGGCCTGATAAACTCTCTTGTTCTCTGAAAAACAACACCTTATCACTGGCTTTATCACCATCACCTCCTGTCTGGGGTAAAGCTGAAAGACTACCTTGATCAAAGAAGTTGGCTTCCAGGAACACACAACTTTTCCGAGAGCACTACCAAACCAGATTCTCTTCTGAGAAGGCAAAGCACAAAATATTACCCAGCTTAAGATCAAAAGTCACAACTATAACACCAAGGAAGTGAGGAGGACAGAGATAAACAGCATCAAGGTTGCCTCAATACTTGTTGACAGTAAATCACAGATTACACTGGAGAGTGAATCACATCACAGAGATACTAAAGAAGGAAAAAGCCCAAAAACCAAGGATCAGTATCACAAAAACATAATTCAATAGTCTCCACAAACCTGGACCAGAACAAAAAAGATACAAAAAATATATTACTCAAAAATAGGCAGTCACTTAAATCCCAGGATCCATCAATGAGGCATCTGAAAAATGAACATTAGTAAAATGAAGACCTGCACTTCTCCTTGCCTCGAGCTGCTGGTCCAGAATAAATTGCGAACCAAGGGATGGAAGAGCAGAAAATCCCTTCTGTGCCCTTACAGATGGCCAACAGCAGGACTAAAGCAAGGGGCCAGTACATGGAGCATACAGAGATATCAGTAATCAGAGCAGCTGGCAGACAACAGGCTAATGTTGTATAGTCAGATTTTATTTGCACTTTGTCACTATGAAAACACATCTGGACACACTTCTCTGACCCCAACCATCTACACGCAGCCTCTCTGGCTGAATGAAAATGTTTTCTTACTAGTTCCTATCCTCCTGCACTCACAGACAGGAACTTGTTATTCAAGTGCAGTGATAATGTTCCCCCCAGAAATTATGCAAAATATCTACTGCAAACTTCCACATACACTGACAAAAGGCCAGTCCTTGGCCTTAAAACCTTTGTATCCAATAATGAACACAGCCCACTTCTTGAGATCAAGTGGCCTGAGCACAGCTCTGTTCTACTTTACGGAAGTGAAGGTATCTGATTTACCTACAAACAGAAGGACTAAGATAGCAATGGAAGATGTAAACAGGACAGAGGAGGAACACTTCTTTAGTTCATCTACACCCTTTCACTTTACCAAAACTTTGCATCTATTCAAACGAGTTATTTTTGTTACAAAAACACAGCAGAACTTATCATCATCTTGGTACATTTACCACTGTTCCTAGTGTGGTTTAAAAGAACCACCAAACCCAATACCTTCAACCCTCAAAAGCCCATTGGGACATTGCAAGTACAGCTGTTTGTCAAACTTGAACTCTAAGCAGCTGTTCCAACAGCAAACCCTGCATGTTTGTATGCAAAAGGCACAGTAATTCACAAACACTCATACTTTCTTCTAGGAAAATAAAAAAAAACTTCAAACCCAAGATAATTATATTCATTTGCCTACAGCAAAAACAGTTGGGGTTTTGGTTTTGTTCTTTTTTTTCCAGATTATACTGACCTTTATATTGCATGGATATTGCTGAAGAACAATTAGCTGAGATGAGAGATCTCAGAAATACAAATAAAAAATAAAGAAATGCAGGCAAACACTATGGCCAGGCAGCCATTCTATTTTTATTTGATGACAGCAAATCTGTTCCTACATACTAATCAATTACAGAGCAGCTACATTTAATCTCAGGCTTAATTTACTACATTGAACATCTTTAGTGTATTCTACTTAGCTCTACAAGGCAAACAGAAAATGTATTTTTAAAAATTATCAAGGCTAAATAAATGAGGGTCCTGTTAAAAATTGAATACAGTAGAACTGCAATAAACTAGGTGGTATTTTGATGAGCTGATACACAAAAGAACGATCCTGTTGCTAACTGGTGAGACTGTCCTCAAAGAAAACAGGATGCCAAGTTATCAGCCAGTTTCTTGCTCTAAGTGAATGCTCAGGCATACTACGAACAAGCTTTGGGCTATTCATTTTCATGTTTTCAAATACAGCAGGCATTTAGTCATGCTGTTCTTCCTTTAAACTCTAGCTGTGGCTTATCACCTCATCGTTCTCAGCCAATTCAGAAACAGACTGGAATCAGCTCAGTAACATTTCTGCACTTGAGTCATTCATCTAAGTCTTCCTGTTGCCAGAGCTTCTTGCCACACACACTTATTAAGTATTTTATTTCCCCTTGTTATATTCTGAAACTTGTTCATCAATTTGTCTTGCATCTTTGGCTTCCCCTCAGGCACACCCCAGTGTCTGTACCGAACAGACAATTAAGTACACAGGAGAACTGCCTTCTCCTTAAAACAAAAGGATTACAGACAGGGACACAGTGCTCTGAACAACTGTGAGCTGCAGGTGTTGGGAAGAGTTTAGACTACAGATGCAGCGCTTTAGGGTCTCCTTCCCGCAGGCACAGAACTGCCACCTGGGACCAAGGCAAGGAAAGGATCGAGACGTGGTATTACCAGGGTAAGCAGACCGGCCAGATGTCACATAGCGTGACATCCGGCAGCTTGTTTGTCTAAGACTAAGACACCCTTTTCTCCTTGCTAACAACCGCGTAAAGAACAAGCACCTCAGCGCTGGTGCGGTCCCGAAGTTCCCTTTCCTCATTGTCACAGCCTCCCCCTCCTCGGTCCAGCCTGTCCGCCCCTGCAGCGCTACTCCAGCCCCATCACGGGACTCACGTCTTCCACCCCTTCTCCCTGCACCTCTCCTCCGGCCCTGGGACACTTCCCTGCGTGTCCCACAGTCCAGCCCCACGGACCAGCCTGCGACACCCCTGTTTCACCCCTTTCCCATGCACCACTCCATCTACGATAACCCTACAGTCCAGCTCTCCCTCCTCTCCGCTCTTCCCAACACTGCCGACCCATCCCAGCGCTGTGCCCCTCCCAGCCCACTCCTGCATGGCCCCTTCCCCACACGCGACCCCCGGCACCATGCAGCTCTTCTCCCACGCACTGCCCCCTCCCCAACACCCCGAGCTGCTGATTCCCAGCCTAGACACAGCCGTGTCCCCCCGCCCAGGACCCCCAGCCAGCAACCCTGGACACTGCACCCTTCTCCCCTGATGCATTGACCCCTGCCAAGCACCCCCACACCGGACTCGAGCCCCCTTCCCAGCATCTCCATGCTGACATCGCTGACCCCCATCCCAGTCCCGGACACCCCTCAACAGCCCCAGCCACTGTCCCCCACCCCAGCCACTGGCACTCCCCCTAACCAGCCCCAGGCACTGATCCCCGACACCCCTCAGCCTCCTCGGGCACTGGCCCCACCTCAGCCGCCCCGCACCGACACCCCACCCAGCCACCGACCCCCACCAGGAGCCCCAGTACCCGACTGCCACCCCAGTCACCGACACTCTCCCCAGCCAGCCCGACGCATGACCCCTACCACAGACACCGACCCCACACCCTCACCAGGCACTGAACCCCCCACCCCGTCACCGCCTCCTCCCGCTCACCTGCTGCCGGTCCGGGCCTCTCCGCTGCCCTCAGCCTCCTGTTCTCCGGGCGCCGCGGGGGCCACACCGCCCTCATCGTCCTCCACTGTCACGTCCGCGGAGCCAGCGGGCAGAGCGGCGGGAGCGGCGGCCGCCCCCAGCCCGAACGCGGCCTCCACAGCCGCGGCATCACCCGGCGGCGGCTCCGGGCCGCCCGCCGCAACCCCCAGCAGCACCAGCAACGCGAAGGCGGCCAGAGTGCTGCGGCCCCGCGGCCCCCGCATGGAGGGGCCCGGCTCGCCCGCCGCCGCCACCCGTTAGGACATGAACGCCGCTGTCGCTGTCACCGCTGTCGCCGCCACAGAATGGGCGCCCGCCGCGCGCGCAGCCCTGCTCGCCGCGCCACGCCCGCCCGCCACGTACCGGCACCCCGCGCGCACCCGCCCCTGCGAGGCGGACACGCATCCCATTGGTCCTCCGGCACGTCACTCAACCAGCCGCTTCCTTCTGATTGGCTTGTCGGGCGGTGGGGGGCGGGGAGGAGCTGGGTGTTTGTCAACAGAGCCCGCCGGGCCAATCGGAGCCACGCCGCTCTCTGCCCCTCCTCTACCGCCACGCTGGCCAATCGCTGAGCGCATGATTCACCGGCTCGCTCGTCGATTGGCTGTCGGCCGCCGCGCGGGCGGTGCGGCCCCGCCCCTTCCTCGGCCGGGCTGGAGACGTGGCCGTTCCTCGGCGCCGGCAGGGCGGGGCCAGCGGCGCGCACCACCCGGGGCGGGGGAGCGGGGGGGGCACGCGCGGAAAGTGTTCCCCCCCCCCCCTTGCTAGTCCGGAGCGGAATGGACTCGTCGGGCGGGAACGGGGCGGTGAGGGAGTGACCGCCCGGGGGGCTGAGGGAAGAGTGGACATGGCACTGAGTGCTGTGGGCGTGTTCGGACAGAGGCTGCTCTCGGTCATCTCACAGGTCTTGTCCAGCCAAACGGATTCTGTCGGTTCTGGGCAGGACAGGTAACCCTACCCCGGATACCGAAATCGGCCTTGTGCTTACCCCAAGTGACCTCACACCAGTGCCCACCCAGGTGACCTTAGCCCAGGTGACCGCACAGCTCTGCCCACCCATCCCAGCACACACAGGCCCATGACCGGCAGCCCCAGCACTCTGACCGTGTGTTGTGGCAGCCCCAGAATCACCTGGGATACCTTAAACTCAGGTTCCCTCCACGTATTCATGGATTTGTCCACAGAAATTGTGAACACCCCATCCCTGGAAGGGTTCCAGGCCAGGCTGGACGGGGCTTGGAGCAACCTGGTTGTGTGGAAGGTGTCCCTGCCCACGGCAGGGAGGGGAATGATATGGTCTTTAAGGTCCCTTCCAACCCAAGCCATTCTGTGAGTCTCTTTTTATTATATACTTGATATAAATGATACATATGATATGTATGACATATAATTGCCCCCTTCAGGGTTAGTTTTCCCCCAATTTTTTTCCAGACCCAATTTACCATGTTTTGAACAACAGTCCTTGACATCCTGATGGTTCCACCCGACTGATGAGGATGTCATCTGCAAATTGGATTAGGGCTGATTTTGTATTTACTTCCAAATGACTAATGAAAATATTGATTATGTATGTGTGTAGTACAGCACACATGATCCTGGAGGGTCCTATTAGAAGTAGCCTTATTCAGTGATGATTTATAACCACTTATAAAAAAATAATCTCTGTGACTAGTGTTTAATATATTCTTAACTGGTGCTTTATTACCCTGTTTAATTAAAATATTGTGCAGTTCTAAGTAAAAATGCTTTTAAAAGTTTATTACACATTGCAGAGGAAATTGAATTATTTGTTGTCTTTTAGAAGCATGAAATGAGATTTCTATTAGACCTCTGACCAGCATTACTAATTCTTTAATGAGTCACGTAACACCCTTTTTTGGTATTTATCCAGAACATCATCCATAGATCTAATGTTATTAAATCTGCATTTACTACATATCATGAAGCTGCCTTTCCTCAAGACAGGCACCAACCTGGCACCTTTTTTGCCTCCTAGAATTGCCCTGGTCTATCAAAGTTCACTAAAGAGGAATGTCAACAGACAAGGGGTCTCTGCAGTCAGCTGTTTCCAACCTCCTGGGCCACAGTTATCTCTGGAAGACAAGAGCTCCATTGGTCACTAATGCACTGAAATTAATCACATCACTGTTAAGTGACCCCCCCCACATATCTTCCTGCTTCCTTACAAACATAGATCATAAATGTTCAATGAACACTTCTGCATTGTTATTGACATTTTAATCATCTCCATCTAGTAATGGGCCTGTACTATTCACTACTAGGGTTTTCTGGGATGTAGCCTTGCCAGCTATGGATTTCCTTTGATGTACTTCACTTCCAATAACTACTCTGCTTCTCATAGCTTCTCATTTATACCAACACTTTTTTATTTCCTGCTTTCTCCATTTTGGCTATTTCTTTTTTAATTTTACTCACTCTGTCCAGTCCATTAATAAAACAAGAGTTGTCAATGTTTTTTCTCTCCTGATTTTGAAGCTGCAGCTCTTTGATCACCCAATGAATTCTTTAAAAAGAGCTCGTAATTGCCATTATTAGACTTCTACCTAATTTTTTCTTCCTGCTTGCACTCTTATTTTCTGATGAATTGGAAATACAGCTCTTTTAGAGCACCAGATGTATGCAAACTCAGGTCGTGAACAGTACTCCCCAGCCAACCATTGATTTGTAATCCAGAGATCTTTGTTTGGGTTTTTTTACTTCATTACAACAAAGTCCAAAAGAATTTACCTTGTGCCACATGCCAAATGGCTCATGTCATTTTTAGTAACTTAAATGACATTTTATTACTGTACCCATATGTTCTTGTGCTACTATTTTCTTTATTTAGATAACTCCTCTCTCTTGAGTGTCTACCCGTTCATATGTTTATAAAGAGTAATCAAATTCCTTGTTTCTCTAGGCAAACCAAGCCAAAGGCTTTTATTCTTCCCTTACACATTTGGCTCTGTGCTCTATTTTGCCCTCCCCTGCACCTGTCTCCATTTAAATTCATTTTTCTTGCATGGTGATGTTTTGAACAGTCGGGTTGAAGGGTAAATTTAGTTAAATTTTAAACTCCATTATATTTCCAGACTATGAAGAAAAGCTAATTCCTTGCCATGCTTTTTACAGTAAATTATTTCTTGTCCCACCAGTTATTGGAGGGACTCAGAGTCATAGTAACCACAGACCCGAGAAAGTTCCAGAATATCGGGATAGGTCACGACTAGACTTGCACTTCTACCTTTGTGCTGGTTCGTGAAGGTTTATTACACTCAAGGGCAAACAACAACAACCTGGTGCAAGTGTCCCTCTCACACCCATGAGCATGACCTCATTTTCTTGCGTTCCCTCCCACCCCCCGCCCCACATCAGCAGCCTTCCAATTGCAGCCTTTGATTTTGGGGAGGATCTAGCAGTTTTCACCAGAGTACACGTTTTCTTCTAGACTCTTCCTAGATTCCGTGGCACGGAGGAATAATGAATAATAATCAGCGTGTAAAAGCTCTTATTTTTCTTGTTTTGGAAACATTTCTCCAAGGGATGGACAACGTTATTCTCGAATCCTTATGACAAACATGGCAATACAGCCCTATAATTTTCTCTCTGTATTAAAAATTTGTGCCAACAAAACCAAACTTCCTGCTTTTTGCAAAGCATGACTCACATCCTCCATTCTGTTTTGACTGACTGACATAAGAGATCTATTTCAGTCATATGACAATAACTTTGACTAGCCACTTATGTGGAAATCAAAGCCTGTTCTTGCAGGATGGATGGATGGATGTTAACAGGAATGGCGTTTTACATAACTCCACTGAAGATCTGCCTGCTTTTCCCGAAGAACTTGCTCCTGGAACAGCCAGGAGCGGCAGTGAAAGCCCAGCGTGCCACCTCGTGGCTGCCCTGTGCCCAGGGTCATTCCGAGTGCCTCCCTTTCCCAGGAGAATCCAGACCTTCCGAAAGCTGCATGTGTTGTAATTAGCATACCGGCACCCCTGCTGATGCCTTCTCACAAGCAGAATAAAACCAACTAATTCTTCACCTGACATCAAACCAGAGACAAGCAGGGAGGCAGGTGTTATTCAGAGGAAATGTCACCGAACTGGAGTTTGCAGGATAAAAAATTAGGTCGCAGGGATGTAAATTGCAGGGATGTGACAGGCTTGGAGTGCTGCTGCCAACCAGAAGGAGAGTTTATCTGGGAATATGAGCTAGGAATTTTCAGTCTTCCACTTGGTTTCTCCAGTATGTTGGTGAAGTTTCACTTTCATGGGTCTTGGATTTTAGCTGTTCCATGCCTAATCAAATGAGAGAGGAGTACAGTTAATTGGATCAACACATCTGACACCCAGAGGGGCTGTGCCTTCGCCAGGATTTCACTCAGGTTAGAATGCACTTTTCCTGCCAGTTTCAGCTGGGCTCAGTCTGCCATGGAAGATGGTCCCACAGCCTTCCCCCTCCCAAATGATTGATCTTGCTGCCTTCCTCAGGAAAGATCAAGGAAAACAGACCTCAATTTTTTGTATGCTTCACCTTTTCGAAAAACCATGGAAGTAGCAGGAAAACTTGGCAAGTGATGGACTGTAAGTTGGGAATGCTCCTTTGTTTTGTTGTGGGATTTTTTTTTTTTTTTTTTTTTTTTTTGCTGTCTTAGACCAGAGCCACTTAAGCTGGTTACAAAACTCTCTTTCAGAGAGATATATTAAGTTTGGCTGACCCAGTTCAACCTCACTCACCTGGCAGGAAGAAACTGTCTTTTCTTGCCTGTGTGGCAAGGTGAATCAGCACGGGGTCATGGGAATGCCAGCACCAGATAAATGCTGTTCCCAGGCTGAGTGTGGATGGTGGCTGAAGGGAGTGAAGAGCAGGCTCTTCCCTTTTTGTCAACAGCAGGCTGTTATCTCAGCTACCATGTAATTTTCCTAACATGTAATTTCAGCTTCAGATGCAGAATTCAGCACCCAGAGTCACGCAGTCGCCCTGACGGCCTGAGCTGCTCCTCTCCTCAGCATGGCTTTTTGTTGGGGTTAACACCTCACAGTTACCACTGTCTGACAGGCAGGATGTCTGTTCAGAGCAGGTTCAAACACCTTTGTGTTCTGAGAGTTGGCTCCTGGGGAAGCTTTGACATGGGACAAAACCAAGCTTGTACAAAAGGACTTTGAGCTGTTTGCAAACAGAGATGGTTGTTGCTGAAATTCACAGAAAATCCATTTCTAAAATGTCCAATACCCCTTTTTTTTTGTGCACAGGCAAGGCTCAGCACACCATAAATAAAAGATTTTCTGCTTTCACTGGAGCTGTAACTCACCAGCAGATTCAGATAAATTGCTAACAGAAAGCTCATTATCTACAAGTGGAAATGTTTGTGTTTCCCCAGGCACTACAAGATGTGTTTCAAGCCAAAGCTATCGGCTGTTGCTGTGAGGGTACAACAGGTTTATCAGCCCACACTTCTGCAGCAACACTCCCCACTCCAGTGGGATTTAAAAGAAGCCTGGGATGGACTATGTGAATCAGCATAAAACCCTAGTGACTGTTCTTCATTTCAGGTAGCAGTCAAATACTTAGGATACTGAACAGAATAATCATAGAATCACAGAGTGGCATGGGTGGGAAGAGACCTTAAAGATCACCTCATTTCAACCCCCTGCCATAGGCAGGAACACTTTCCACTAGAACAGGTTGCTCAAAGCCCTATCCAGCCTGGCTTTAAACACTTCCAGGGATTGGGCAGCCACAGCTTCTCTGGGCAACCTGTTCTAGTGCTTCACCACACACACAGTAAATTTTTTTTCCTAATATTTAGTCTAAACCTACTCTCAGTTTGAAGCCATTCCCCTTTGTCCTGTCACTAAGTGCTCTTCTAACGTCTCCCCAAACTCAGCCAGCTGCTCCTTCAGTTTTACCCTTCTTGAATCATGGAAGAACACAGTGCTTTGGTCTGATTGCCTCTGAATATATATCCCACTAGAGGTATGTATTTACACTTTAAAATGGGTAACTTGCAGGAAAAATCGTTTTCAGCTGGCAGAAAACACTGAACCACTGTATAGAACCACGTGCTGCTCTTAACAGCAAGTCACCTGTTCTGGACAGAAAGGTAAGGTCTCACCACACTGAGATAAGCCCGGGCAATGATAATGGAGTCTTTGTTGAAATCCCACCCCATTGTCCAAGGACTGATGTGCTGGCCCAGGGAAAACAAAAGGAAATGTTTCTAGTCCTTGAAAATCACAGCAGAATCGCAGAGGCTGGCAGCAAAGCAAGCCAGTCATACACAGAATTTAAAAAGAAAAGTCATTGGCAGCTTTTCTGTTGTGCAAATAAAAAGATTATTCTCTACGAATTGTGGCCTGACCTTGGAGTGACTGGAGTTCTCATCCACCTTTGTGGGATTGCAGCCTGGAGAGAAATTGAAGTGCCTCTGAATGGTTCTAATGTGGCTCACAGGAGTGAAAACGCTGGTGTAGAAGGACTTCAAGGTTGTTCTGCCTCTCTAATATGTTTCAGAAACAATTTCATCAGATGCCAACCGAGGATAGAAGGGAAAAATTGGGCAAATAAAAATAACGGCTCTACGTGGTTCAGGATAGGAGACCACCATGGGGTTCTATCCTGACTCTCCCGCAGGGTGGGATAAGGACTAAGTGCTGGTTAATACCATGTGCTCACAAGGACCCCTGGCATTTTTCTGTCTGTGTTGATTCTTTCGAGGGAGATCGTGCTACAGAGTTTGAGTGAAAGTCCAAGAAAGGCTCTTCCTCAAAACCTGTGGAAGCCCAGCCAGAGTTACAGTACTTCCCCGAGCTCCACGCATTGCCTGGGCTCCCGCAGGGGCTCCCCCCGCCATCCTCCCTCCTCCCTCAGCACTTCCAGGTGGGACACACCGCATCCTTCTGCTCTTTGCCGAAAAGCCTCAACCCTTGCAGCCCTGCCAAACCCGATCTCTCGGTACTTGTGCATACATCGATGCAACAAGTTTCTCCGGGGACTGTCGGGCATTGTGGGAGCTGTAGTTCGCCGCTCGCAGCACTACAAGTCCCAGCCTGCCGCCGGCGGAGGAGAAGGAGGCGGAGGAGGAGGAGGCGGAGGAGGAGAGGAGCCGGCACGGCCCAGGCCTGCAGCCCGTGAGGAAGAGCCCCCCGGGGGCGGGCCGCGCCGGCATGCGGCTCCCCGGCCGGCTCGCCCTGCTCCGCAGCACGCCCCTGGCTGCCCGGCCGCCGGGGAGGGTCCGAACGGGGCGGGCGGGGGCGCGGCGCGGCTTCTCCCGCGGGCGGCTCGGCAGCACCATGGCAGAGGAGGCCAAGAAACGGGCCGCCTTCGCCGCCGTGGACAAGCACGTCCAGGTGAGGCAGCCCGCGGTGCTGCGGGGCTCGGGGGGCTCGGGGGGCTCGGAGCCCCGCTGTGCGGAGCGGCCGCGGGGTGCGCGGAGCGGCCGGGGCGCGGGGCTTCCGCGGCGTGCGCGGAGCCTCCGGGAGCACGGACGGAGCCGGAGTGCGTGGAGGGGCTCCGGGGTGCAGGGACCCCCAAAGCACAGAGAAACTCTGGGGTGCAGGGACCCCCAAAGCACAGAGAAACTCCGGGGTGCAGGGACCCCCGAAGCACAGAGAAGCTCCGGGGTGCAGGGACCCCCAAAGCACAGAGCAGTTGCAGGGTGCTGGGGTGCGTGCAGTGGCCATGGAGTGCACGGATCATCCAAGTGCTCGGAGCGGCTCCATAGTGCCGGGACAGGCTCGGGGGTGCCGGGACCCTCCAGTACACAGAGTGGCTCCGGGGTGCCGGGACCCCCCAGCACACAGAGTGGCTCCGGGGTGTCGGGACAGGCTCTGGGCTGCCGAGACCCCCCAGCACACAGAGTGGCTCCATAGTGCCGGGACAGGCTCTGGGCTGCCGAGACCCCCCAGAATACAGGACGGCCATGGGGTGCGCGGAGCTTCTCCGCGAATGGAGCCGCTCTGGAGCGCACGGTGCCCCCAGCACGCAGAGTGATCCCAGAGTGCAGGGACAGGCTCCGGAGTGCCGGGACCCCCCAGTGCACGGAGCGGCCATGGGGTGCGTGGAGTCCCGGGGTGCACGGACGGAGCTCGGGGTGCACGGGGCAGCTCCGGGGTGCAGAGACCCCTGATGCTCGGAGCGGCCACATGGTGCACGGAGTCTCCCGGGCACGGATGGCTCCCGGGCTGCGTGGAGCGGCTCCGGGCGCAGGGACAGGCTCTGAGGTGCTGGGACTCTGATCGCACCAAGTGGCCGTGAGTTGCACGGAGTCCCCCGGTCCACGGACGGACCCCGGTGTGCACGGAGCGGCTCTGGAGTGCCGGGACCCCACAAAGCACAGAGCGGCCACGGATTGCAGGGGCTCCCTAATTTACAGCAGCGGCCACGGTGTGCGCGGAGCCTCCCCGGGCACGGACGGAGCTGGGGGTGCGCGGAGCGGCTCTGGGCGCAGGGACAGATCCTGGCGTGCCGGGACCCCCCAACACACAGAGAGCCCACGGGGTGCACGGATTTCTCCAGTGCATGGAGCGGCTCTGGATTGCAGGGACAGGCTCTGGGGTGCCGGGACACCCCAGGACACGAAGCGGCCGTGAAGCACACGGAGCTTCCCAATGCATGGACAGAGTCCTGGAGGCACGGACCCCCAGCACACAGAGTGGCTCTGGGGTGTCGGGACTCCCCAATGCACGAAGCGGCCCCGGTGCAGGGACGGACCCTGGGATGCATGGAGCGATTCTGGGGTGCAGAGATACCCCAAAGCGTGAAGCGGCCACAGAGTCTCTTAGGGCATGGATGGACCCTGCGGCTCATGAGCCGCTCCAGTGCAGGGATAGGCTTTGGGGTGCTGGGACCCCGCAATGCACAGAGGGGCCATGAGGTACACAGAATCCCTCATGCATGGATGGACCCTGGGGTGCACAGAGCAATTCTGCGGTGCCAGGACCCTACAAAACACAGAGCGGCCAAGGGGTGCACAGAGCCTTCCAGTGCACAGAGAGATCCAGGGCTGTGTGAGGCTCTGGTCTGCCAGGGCTCCCCAGTGTATGGAATGGCCATGGGATGTATGGAGCTCCCCAGGACATGAATGGGCTTCAGGTGGCACTGACTCCTCCAGTGCACAGAGCAGCGCTGAGGTTCATGGATGCAGTGGGGTGCACTGAGAATACAGCCCCCACTCGGAGCATGGACAGTCCTGGATGCAAGGAGGGACCCCGGGGTGCATGGATGGGTCCTGCCGAGCCTCTTTCTCCTTTGCTTTGATCTTCACTTCTTTAGCTGGGGAGAAGGGAGAAAATTGCTTTTCCTTCCCCAGTATGTGCCTCCCTGGCAGCAGCTCCATGCCTTGTCCAGCTCAGCGCTGTGTACACCGAATTTGGGGCAATGTCTTGCACCTCCAAACTTCCACTGTGCACCCTCCTGCGAGTTGGGCTGTGGTGGGAGTTCAGGCTAATGCCGTGCCCTGTTCCTTTCTCCAAGTCGAGGGTGCGATGCTGCTGCACCCTGTTTCTGACCAGCCAAGCAAGGAACAACAGCTTCTGACCAGGGTGTTCTGTCCTGTCCTCTGCAGCCAGGGGCTTGAATCAACCCTTTCAATGTCAGATAGGGCTGGAGCTGCTTGAAGTTTGGCACAGCCTGATCAGGAGCGTTTGGAAGATCAACGGTTACGGTCACGCAGGGGTTTATCGCAGTGTTTGCTGTGCCAGCCCTTTCGCAACAGCAGTGGTGAAATCGGGGTGAGGAGTTGCTGCTAAGAAAGTAGATATTAGCAGTTGGTGGAGAAAAAAATTCCCTTTTCCTTCCTGCTTCCCCCTCGCTGGGTTAACACTTCGAGGTTCAGTTGCTCATGGCTTCCCTTATGTCCATAAAAGTTTGGCTTGTTTTGCAGCCCCCTTCCTCCGAGCAGTCTGTACCTGCCTGAGAGGGCACAGCACATGCTACCTGAGACCCACCCCCTGCCAGGCCAGCAGGATCAAAAATGATCAGTCTGTGAGATGGGGGAACCTGGGGGCTCTGGCAGTTGTGTAAAAATCCCCTTTCTTGTCCAAGGCAAGCCCAACATCGTGCACTGAGGGGTTGTGGGAGGAAGGACTTGTCTCACAAGGTGTGGGGCCAAGACGTGACTGTTGCTGTGAGTTATCAGAAGCGGGGCTCCTTTGATTTGGGGTAAAACCAGTACTTTTGGACTTTTATACTGAAATAGCTGGCCTTTGTGCTGTTTTATGGCAGGCAAACTTAAGTTTTTCTGGCTGTGTCCCAGCTGATTAAAGTTCAATGTACAGCTAGTGATGCTGGTTAAGTAAATTAGGCAGTGTCTGGGGTAATACCCCAATGTTTGTGCAAGCTGGCTTCAGGAAACGCTGGAGAAGCAGCTCAGAGTCACTGCCCAAGAGCTGGATGGTCTCAGCTGTCAGTTTGCACTGTCAGGGGGCACCTGCTGTATGTAATGGATACCTTTGTGTTTGCTTGTTAGAGCTCTCAGGAGGCAGCAAAGCTCTCTGCAAGCAAAGCTAAGGCTTCCCTTGCACAGCAGGGACGTGTGGGAGACCCTGACTTCAGGGTTTGGTTCTGCTGGACAAATCTCTTGCTTCACTCTGCTGTAAATCCATGGCGCCAGGGGCTTGGTTGTGGCACTGGATGAGGCTCCTCACTTGGCATCCTCCTTCACACCCATCCCTGCCTGTGCCAGCACAGCAGCTCCTTGTGTGGCAGATGTAAACCTGGGGGTGGGACGGGGGATTAGGAGAGGACTTGTTTCTCTCTTTTGTTTTTCTTTTTAAAAAAAAATTATTTAAAATTAAAGCCAGATTTGTGTGTTTACCTGCAGCACTTATGCCTGGGCAGCTGCAGGAGCAGAGTTCCCCTGTCCTGGAGTGGACACTGAGGTGACCAGCCTCAGAAACCCCAGTCTGTGGGGCTGTGACAGCTTGGGGGAGTGGGGCTGGCACAGGGCTTGGGGCTTTAGAGCTGTAAGCTGCTTGGGGAGAGCTGGCTTTGCATTTATACAACACCTCTGAAGGCAGGCCCTGCGAGCGTCCCTGTTGGAAATGAAAACACAGCTGGGAGCCCTATATCCTGCTGCCCCAGAGAGGACTGAGCAAACTTTGGGCTTTGCTCTGCATTTATTTGCTACTTTTAGCAGGAGGTCTTTGCTCTCTAACCTTGGAAGCTTGTGTTGGATGGGCCAGTCCCTGTGTGCTGCTGATACTGCTCTGTAATGCCTCCGTAATGCTGGACAGTGTCTTTAGGCCCTTGGGTTGGCTGAGAAAATGCTGTGTCCGCTGCCCATTTCACCCAACGTGGGTCCTCAGCTGTGCTGTGGCTCAGTGCCTTGGTTTTGTTTGGTAGGCTTTTGGTAGACAACCTGAAATGTATGTATTTTTACAGGAGAGTGCTCTGCTTCTCACCTGTGTTCACCCTGCCCCTATTTTTAAAAGTGGATGTTTTGTGGTTGATTATGCCCCTGGTCTGGCTGGGGTTGGAGCTGAGGAGGGAGAGGTGGGAGCCACGGTAAGGCAGGGGCTGTAACAGCACCAGTTTGGACTGATTTAAAGTGCTGCTTCACCTTTAATCTCTGATAAATGGATGGGCTGGGACCCTTGTGAGCTCAGTGGAGTGGCTGATGCTGAGGCTTTCCCCCTCCCTTTAGGGCACCCAGCTGCTCCAAGAAGCTGTCCCACCCTACAGAAATGATGGCAAAGAGAAGAATCTGCCTCTTCCCGGGTCGAAGCAAGTCTTTTGGGAGCACTGGTACTGCCCATATCCTGCCAGCCTCTGCACAGCTTTGCTTGCCCCTTCTTGGCTGGCCTTGCCTGGCTCTGCCTGCAGGGTGGGTGACCCTGAGAACCCTCAGGAGCTGTTGGGTTTCTGCTGGCCACGTTGCAGGTGTGCAGCACTGACCTGCTGCTCTCCCCAGCTTTTGCAGAGTCACGGTGGTTAGTGAGGGCTGGGCTGTAAGCTGAGCCTCTGGTTTTGGAGAACTTCTGTTTTCTTTAAGCTTTTAACCTGCAGAAGCAAGAGAAATGACTAATCCTAGGGGAGTGTGATCTGTCTTGAACTCCACCTTTCCAGGTAAACTTGCGTGACAGCAAGATTTTAGCTGGTTGAAGTGCTGCAGGTGTGGCTTTTTCCACAGCTGCCCAGCTCTGGATTTGCTGCACATGGGGAAAGAGATCTGTCTAATGTCCAAGAGATAATGCACAACAGACAGCTTTGTGCCTGCATCTCTGGTTGTCTTCAAGTCTTCCTCATCTGAGTCTCTGTGGTGATACTGGGCCTCTTTAAGTCAATTTAAGCTTTGGATCCCATCCAAAGGAAACGAAGTACACTGAAAATGGGAAGTGCAGAAGGCTGCAGGTCACTGTCAGGGGGTGGGAAACTGAGTTGATAATAAACAGAGACTGGCATGGTGGAGAAGATGTCTTGCAGAAGTAACACAAGTGTACCCATCCACCCTCAGCCTGCAGCACCTTTTGGGAGTCTGTCTGTGTTACGGGTGAGACATGAACCAGACCATGGGCAGAGAGAGGCCAGGATAGAGCTGTGGTTAAAATTTCATCCTCTTCAGCACATGCTGCCAGGCTCACCCATCTTCCAAGTTTTGCTGGACTCTCCTATAGGCAGCTTTGCACTCTGTTTTGGAAAACATTTTTTATTATTCACAGGAACAGCTGCTGTGCTCTCTGCTTTGGCTGCTGGTGCATCTGTGCTGTTTACTAACGATATGGTTGGCAGCAAACACAGCCTTTTGCTGTGTGGCTTCCTTGGGAGATTTTATCTTGAGGTTGTTTCCCCTTCTTCCTCTGTGGTATTGTCTGAAATTCACAGCTTTCCGGCAGGAGAGCTTTCATGGAATGCCAGCAACCACCAGTGAGTGTGCATTGAACACCCTGAGACTGGACTGTGCTGGTAATTAGCAAGCACATGTCCTTTAATGAGAGGGAGAGTTGATTAAGATCCCTTGGCTGCAGACCATGGCCGTGCCCTCGCTGGCACAGTGTGTTCCCTTCCTTGCCTGCGGAGTGCTGAGATGCTGTGCCCACGTGCAGCCCTGGACAAGGCTCCTCTTGCCTGTGTTTATAATGCCAATTTTGCTGGGAAAAGTGGACAATCCGCAGCCTCCAGTAACAGCATTCCTCTGTCTCTCTTTGACTTGCAGAACAATCAAGTTCTTGGGATCGGAAGCGGATCTACAATTGTACACGCGGTACAACGAATAGGTAGGATGCTCGCCTTCCTGTCCCTCCCATCACAAAAACCCCCTTTTCCATCTGCCCCAGCTACTTGAAAAACACCCTAAATCACCTGCATGCTGACTTAAAGCTGATGCCTTGGGTCTATTCACCCACTGCTGTGTCCTGCTTGAAGCTGAAGGTTAAAACTGGGTGTTGGGCTCCAAGTTTATTGCCCGGGAGTCCTGAGGAGGTAATGATTTGCCACCTGTTCTCCCCACACAGCCAGGAAAAGCTCTCTGCTGGCACCCACCACAAACTGGAGCTGAACTCCTTGGTCTGGTTCCAGCTTTGCCCAGCTCTGCCCAGTGCTGGCTTGCTGTGTGGCTCGGGGCCATGCAGCTGCTCTGCTTCCGTTAACCCGTTTGTCTGAGGCTCATTTTGCTCCCCACATCCACATGATTCACGTTCAGGGCCCTGCTGAGGTGTAATGAAAATGAGGAAAGGGAAAACGTGCTGCATTGTATTTATGTATCCCACAGCCAGGCTTACCTGCTTGCTTCCAGGTGCAGGGATTTGCTCAGGGCGCGGTTCAGAAAATTTCAGCAAAATATTCAAGTGAGGCAAATGCAGCTTTGCAAAGTTACTGTGAGTGTAATTATCGTCATGCCTCATTCCAGAGGGTGCAGAGGTTTAAAGTTCCTTTGCAGGCCACTCTCAGCCCTGGATCTGCGTGTGGAGGTGCTGAACTTTGGGTGTCCTTGGATGCAGGGCAGCTGTGGGGGACATGGTGGGTTGGGAGTGCAGATCAGCATTGTTGTTCTTGGGGGTCTGGCTTGGGTACAGAGGGGGAATCACAGATCATTAAGGTCAGAAAAGATCTTCAAGATAATCAGATCTAACTATTAATGCAGCCCCACCATGTTCACCACCAAACCATACCCCCAAGTGCTACATCTGCACCTCCAGGTGTGAAGATTCCACCACTTCCCTGGGCAGCAGAGTTGAGTGTGTCCCTCCTGGGTGGCTCTGTGTGGCTGGGGAGTGTCCTGGTGACCTGCAGCTGCCTCGGGCAGAGCTGTCCTGCAGCCCACAGCAGGCTGAGTTCGGAGCACAGCCCAGCCCTTCACTCTGCAGGGACACAGCAGCACTGGGGCTGTCCCTTGGCACCCACCTGGCCCCGCTCCGTGCGTGTGACACCCTTCGTTGTCTGAGAGCTGCTGTTCAGCCTTCTGGGCTTGGCCCAGTACTGCAACCCCTCCCTCCCTGAGCACAGAATCAGTCTCTAAATGAATGGCTATTGTATTTAAAGAGGAGTGGCTGTTCCGGGCTGCAAATTCTGGCTTTTCATGTCTCCTGACAGCTTTAGCACTGGGATGTGGCTTGTAACAACATCCAGCCTCGTGTATTGTATCTCCAGTCCTTCCAGCAGCAGTGTTATCTTGGAGCATGTAGCTCGTGTGCTTGCTCTAATACAAGATCTCTTGCTGACTCTCGGGCTGTTGGCTTGTGCCTGAGTATTGTAATTACTAAAATAACATTTTGTCCATAATGATATCTTAGTAATAGATTTTAGTCATTTGAGGTTAGCCTGGAGGAGGAAATATTTCCTTCCATTTAATGGAATACTGTACTTTATTAGTCCTTTCCCTGCCATATATTTAAATGTTCTATAATAAATTAATGTGATATCCCCAGGGCAACAAGCCAGCAAACCTTTCAGACAGCTGCTGGAGCTCTGTGTTTACACGGAGAGCAGCAAAAACCTGTCTAATGGAGTGAGAGAGGGGATGGGGCCAACTTCCCAGGTGAGGATTTGCTGATGGGGCTCCTCTGCTGCTGGAGGCATAAAGGTTAATGGCTCATGGTGGCTTGGGCTGAGCCAGAGTGGGTGTTTAAACATTTCTGACTGTTGAAACTGAGCCTCAGCCTATGGAGGGTGGCACCTGTTTGCGTTTTGAGCGTGACTGAGTTATTTGCAAGCCAAGCAAGTAATTGCAGTGAATCAGAGGGGCTGCTCTGGACTGAGGTTTCTTAAAGTGAAAGTTGCTGTGTTTTTAACTTGTGCAATGGACAAACCAGGGCTTCTGCTTTTTTCCTGCAGCTGAGCGAGTCAAGGAGGAGAACCTGACAATTGTCTGCATCCCTACATCTTTTCAGGTAAGCACTTTCCTTCTTTGCTTCCTGCTAGTCCAAACACTCCTGCAGGGGATCTTCCCCTGGGCTGTGGGAGGCCACCTTGCCTCTCTCTGGTTCACAGGGGTGTGAATTAACCCAAAGCACCCGTGAAAGCAGTCATGGTGCAGCCTGCCCAAAGGAGGTGGTGCTGTGTTATCCTGACCTGAGCTCGGGGATGCAGTAGGGCTGGGAGGTGTATTTTGAGCCCTGTGGTGAGGCTGGTTGTGTCAGGGTTGGTGTGTGGCTTCCTCTGGATCCCACTTGCAGGAAAATGCTGCTTAGTGGTGAACCAGACTCGTAGTGCAAAGCTCACTGGAGACACTTTGTCTCCTTTGATTCTGTATCAGCCCTGACAGCTGTAAAAAATAATAGCAAGCTCTTGTCTTTTCAGGAGGAACTTGAACTGCATCAGCTGGATTTTATAAGAAATTGCAGGAGAGAATTTGGCTTAACCTCTCACTTGCTGTGCGGCCTTTGCAGGAGCCAAGCTGGATGTTGAGAGGGTTGGAGGGACAGGGAGGGCCTGGCTTGGTGGTGAAATGCAGAGCTGCTGGGGAAGCTTCTGAGCATCTCCCATGCCTTTGGCAACTGGCCTTGGTCTCTTTGTCTCTGTTCCCTGAGGTGGGAAAGTCCCTTTGGGCAGGGAGAGGTGACATGGAGGGGACCACCTGAGGGGTTTTCAAGGCTGGGTGCCAATACCCCTGTCAAGGAATTGTCCTTCCCATGGTCCTGGTGTGGACCTGGGGACCGTACTTTCGTCACAACTGTGAGGACAGGCAGGGGGGCAGGGCCTGTCCTGTGAGGTTTTCAGGGATGGGATGGGTAAAGCCCTGAACAGCCTGGGAGCTGACCCTACTTTGACCTGGAGGTTGGTTAGAGATCAACCTGAATTGTCCTAAAATCTTAGGGAAACTTAACATCCTGCAGTTGTTTGAGTGCGGGGTGACAGGGTTCTCTCTTCCCAGCTGCTGCAAACAGCCAGTGGCCAGTTGGGGTATAATGCAAGGTGCTGCAAAGGTCAGAAAGTGAAAAAAAATTTTTTTAACCTGTATCAGTACTTCTGTTGAATATATAGACTGTGGTAAGAGTCTGTCTTTGATCTGTGTAAAATGATTCCCACCCTGAAATGCCATGTCCCCTTTAAATCTAGGAGAAGTGCTCTGAGTTCAGTCATTAGTTCTTCAAGAAAATATTGAATATCTTGTAGTGAGTGTGGGCTGGAGCCTGTCCTGCCTTGAAATGTTGTCATAGTTCATTTAACACCACTGAGTTTCTTACCAGTAAAACGAAAAGGTTGCTGTTAAAGGGAAGAGAGAGATTGTACATCTGCTGGAGCCAAAATTCCCGGCACAGGGCTGCCTTATATCTTTTGCAGTCCCTTAGACCTCAACCAGTTCTGAGCGGAGCATTCCCAGGTCAGCAAAACAGCATTTTATTTTCACTATGCACAGGTGTAGATGGCTGCCTGAGGTCACTGGCAAGGAAGAGTTGGTTTCAGTGGGCTTTTATACTCCTCCCTTCCCTGTTGTCAGGTCATTAATCCATCACCATCAGTAAAGCTAGAGCAGGGTAAGTATCTGTCCCTTGGCGTTTGCATTGTCTCTTTTCACCTGGACGTGTGCCGAGAGCACGGAGTGGGACTGTTCCTGGCAAGTGCTGTGCAGTTCCCTCCACTTCTCCCTCAGTTATGGGAGCTCAGCTTTTGATTCCCACTGCTCCCACAAGCAGAGCCTGGAGAGAGCCAAGCCACTGTTTCCACACTGCTGACTCTAAGCCTGTTCAGGGTCTGGCCTGCATGTGCAGCACAGTGTTTTTCAATGCTTTCAGTTTCCCAGATCCCCTGAAATCTCCTTATGTGGACACCATGTGATGAATGCCAACCCACTGATTTTTATTCCTTTCATTTTGTGAGTCCTTAGGGCCCCACAGCCCATGGGTGATAAAACTGCATGCTGTGAAATGCTATGATAACCTATTCAAATCATATCTCATTGCCAGGAGTGCCACCTGCTAATTCTAATGTTTCTGGGATGTGACTGAAGCACTTTGTTAGTGTTAGTGGGTAGAATTCATGGGAATCAGCTGATCCAGGCTGTTGCACTGGGATTTCTTCGTCTAGCTGCAGCATGGTAGCAAGTTTGGACTCCAGCAAGGAGAGTCTCACTTAGGTGATGATTTGTAACTTAGAAAATTCAACCAGTTAGGGATTCTGCAGATGACACCAAGCTGGGTCAGTGTGGATCTGCTGAGGGCAGGAAGGCTCTGCAGAGGGCCCTGGACAGGCTGGATCCATGGGCTGAGGCCAATGGTCTGAGGTTCAGCACGGCCAGGCTCTGAGTCTGTACTTTGGCCACAGCAACCCCTGCAGAGCTCCAGGCTGGGGCAGAGAGGCTGGAGCAGCTGCAGGCCAGAAAAGGACCTGGGGGTGCTGTTTGAACATGAGCCAAGGTGTGCCCCATGAAATCCTGCCCTGTGTCAGCAGTGGTGTGGCAGCAGGACCAGGGTGGTGATTGTCCCTTGTGCTGGGCACTGCTGAGGCCAAACTCTGAGTGCTGTGCCCAGATTTGTGCCTCTCATGACAAAAAAAACTTTGAGGTGCTGAAGCACATCCAGAGAAGGGAAGGGAGCTGGAGAAGGGTTTGAAGCACAGGTGTGATGAGGAGCAGCTGGGGGAGCTGGGGGGGCTCAGCCTGGAGTAAAGAAGGCTCAGGGAAGACCTTCTGGCTCTCCAAAACTCCCTGACAGGAGGGTGCAGCCAGGTGGGCGTTGGTCTCTTCTCCTGAGTAACAAATAACAGGACAAGAGGAAATGGGCCCAAGTTGTGCCAGGGGAGGTTTAGATCGGATATTAGGGAAAATTTCTTCACTAAGAAGGTGGTTGAGCACTGAACAGGCTGCCCAGGGCAGTGGTAGAATCACCATCCCTGGAGGGATAGGACAGTACATGTGGCACTTGGGGACATGGTTTAGTGGTGGCCTGGGCAGTGCTGGGTTAATGGCTGGACTTGATGATGCTAAGAGGTCTTTTCCCACCTGAACAATTCCATGATTCCCTGTTTAAGCTGAGGAACTGAGCCAAGGGCAGCTCTGGGTGCCCTGTGTTGTGATGCCACTAGAGGGAAACACACGGCCACTGCAGGAAGTGTAGATCGGAGCCACCCAGCAGCTGTTTCAGCAGCTTCCCACACTTCCTCCATGAGTTGTGCATTTGTTTGTTTATTTTTTAGTTTATTTCCAATATGAAAAATATTTTCTTTGTTAGTTCCATGTTTCTGTGGTGTAAATATTTAATTTTCTTGCTCCCATTTTTCAGCCGAAGGAGATAAGAAGGGCTGGATGGGTGTGAGGGAGAATGATGTCTGAGCTGAAACAACATAGGATTTAAAAATTCCATATCTGCTTTGGTGCTTAGATACAAGTGATTCCCACCAAGCTGATGAGGCTTCCTGCTATTTAGTATGGAGAGACCCAAACCCAGGAGTCCTGTTGCACCATCTGAGCATTTTAGTTCCAATCAGCCGCAGGATTTTCTTTCGATTAAACTGCTCTGGTCTGGAAACACCATTTTCTCCTCGCTGTGTGTTCCCACTGCAGCCTCTCCACCAGCTCAGAGTGGAGCAGTAGAGCTCTCCCAGGGATGCTCCATCCTTGCTGCAGGCAAGGAATAAAACCTTTTATGAGTCTCTTTTCCTTTCCTGCCACTGGTAAATGGTGTTTGTTGTCTTCTTGGTGCACAGGCCCGTCAGCTGATCCTGCAGAGCGGCTTAACACTGAGTGACTTGGACCGAAATCCAGAGGTAGGTGAGACCACAGGGGTGAGATCTCACCTGACCTTCCCCTCACTTAGTCCTTCAAAAAGCATCCAGGCTCCTTTGTCCTCCCCTGAGGTGAAGTTTGGGCAGCCACGCTGCAGAGTATCAGTGAGAACTCCGTTTAGGACAACAGGAAATGGCCTCAAATTGTGCCACAGGAGGTTTAGATTGAATATTAGGAAAAATTTCTTCACTGAAAGGTTGGTCAGGCACTGGAACAGGCTGCCCAGGCCAGTGGTGGAATCACCGTCCCTGGAAGCGTTCAAAAAAACATGTAGATGTGATGCTTAGGGACGTGGTTTAGTGGCGACCTGGCAGTGTTAGTTGAATGGTTGGACCTCAATGATCATAGAAGTCATTTCTAACCTTAATGATTCTACGATTTTAGCAGGCTTAGTTTATTTTTTCCCCAAGCCTTAGTTCTGCCTTAGTTCTTGTCCCTTTAGAAGGCAAGAAGGCTGCTGGCTTGTGTTGCCTCCAGGTGCTTGGCATCTCTTCCATGAGGCTTGAGGCAGGGATATTGCTGAACTGTCCCCAAGATTTCCTGTGGGAAAATCTTGCAGGCTGATCCTTAAACGCCACTAGAGGCTAAAGCAGTGTGCCTTGCAGGCCAGCATTTGGTTTGGGTTTCTCTTCCTCTCACATGCCTGTGGTTTTTAGAGAGGCTTGGGTGGTTTCAGAGTATCCTTGGGTGGCCCATCAGACATTTGTCTCTGGTCAGGCTGGCACCAAGGAGGTGCCAGCACCAGTGACATTTGTGACTGCTGCTTGGGATGCTCTGCACCAGGAGCAGGGCCTGGCTGCTGCACGGGAGGGCTTTCCACACCAATCTCCTCTTCTTCCCACAGCTTGATGTCGCCATCGATGGAGCAGATGAGGTGGACTCTGACCTCAACCTTATCAAAGGTGGCGGGTGAGCCCTGCTGTCCATCTGTCTGTCTGTCTGTCTGTCACAGGGCTGGTGGTGGGGGCTCTGAGCATCCCTGTCTGGCTGTGGGTGTCTCTGGGGTGGGCTGGAGAGGATTGTGTGCAGGGCTGTGTGTGCCCCCGCAGTGGGGGATGGCTCCTGGCCAAGGGTGCAAGGGACAAGGGGCACAAAGCGAGGGGTGAGGGCAATGCCAGCACCAAAACCAGCAAGAACATCATGGAGGGGACTGGAGTTCAAAGCCATCAGTGAGGAGCAGTCTGATGTTTTCTGTTTTTATTTTTTCCCCCTTGCAGTGGCTGCTTGACACAGGAGAAGATCGTTGCAGGATTTGCAAAATGCTTCATTGTTATTGCCGATTACAGGTGAAAATATTTCTGTTCATTATACTTTTCTCCTCCGTGGGAGGTTTCAGATGGTGCTGTGTTAGGCCATTATTGTCCTTCCAATGGTTACAGGAGAGCAGGAATGGGTGGAAATGAGCCTGGCTCCCAGTACTTCAGTAATTCAATTTATCTTTTTTTCTTAATTTTCAACTCAGCAGGCCTGCTTGGGAGTCAGCAGAGCTTGTGGGGAAGTGGCAGTTCTGCTCTTTGAGCGCAGTGATTGTCAGCATGGGATAAATTTTCCAGCCATGGGGCTGTGGGAAAAACAACTCCTGTCCCGCTTGTCCAAAACATGTCAAAATGAGGCTTCTGAGTGGATAGAGCATCATGCATTAAACTCTTGCTGCATGTGGGCACATGTGAACTGACCCCTCCTGAGCCTTGTGCCCGAGGGCTTTGCAGAGGGACTGCAGTGAAGTCCATGGTGTCAGCAATGTAAGCTCCAACACTAATCCCACCTCAAATTGTGCCCTCAGGAAAAAATCTGACAACCTTGGGGAGCAGTGGAAGAAGGGAGTTCCCATCGAGGTCATCCCCATGGCTTATGTCCCTGTCACCAGAGCCCTGACCAAAAAATTCGGCGGCGTCGTGGAGCTGCGGATGGCTGTGAACAAAGCAGTGAGTGTCCCTGTGTGGGTCTGACTGCTGCTCTGGGGGTGCTGGGGGGCTGCAGGGGCAGTCTGTGCTGCCAGAGAGGGTCTGGAGCTGGGGGTGATGGTTTTACTGACAGATTTATTGTGGGGACTGCCCCATTTTATTTGAATGATGACTCTGAACCACTGCAGTGGGGACAGCTGATCCCAGTGAGGGCTGTGATAATCCCTGGCTGGGATCAGGACATGGAGCTCATGTCGTGACAACTGGGTTTGCTTCCAGGGCCCTGTGGTGACAGACAATGGGAACTTCATCCTGGACTGGAAGTTTGACAAGGTTCATGAGTGGCGTGAAGTGAACAGTGCTATAAAAATGATACCAGGTGATGTCTGATTTTTTAAAAAACACAAAAGCTGGCTAAGGCTTGGTCTGTGATAAGTAACCTGGACTGTGGGAGCTCTCTCCTGGATATGAGGAAATGTGTGTGTGTGTATTTGCTGCCCTCCTGCAGGTCCCTACATTTGTTTCTACTCCAGAGGGAGGTCAGCTGAATTGGCGCAACTGTGCCCACATGGCTTTTTCCATACAGTGGTGAAAACCTGGAGTGATACTGGTTGATGTTGACACTTTCCCATTAGGCACAGCAGTCCTGTCCTCTTCCTCACTCTCCTTGTGCCTGTTTAGAGAGTGGCTTTCAGTGGAAACACCGGTGGACTCCGGAGGGAGGGTTTGCACTGTGCTGTGGTATTTTCCACAAGCTGCTTCCAGCTCTGCATCCATTGGCATTGGGAAGCCCTCCCTGCTGGCCTTGCTGGGAGGGTGCAGTGTACCCAAGCTCTGCTGTGCACGAGCAGCAGTGGCTGAGAGCTCTGTTTGCAAACAAAACAGCCTCTCTGCAAGGACTCCTGCCTTGCATCAGAGCTGCTGCCCAGGCCAGAGCTGCCTCTGCGCCATCCAGGTCTGCCCAGGGGCACTGGCACTCTCTGAACTTGAGGGAAGCAGCATCTGGATGTCTTTTTGATTGTTTTGGCAAAGCCTGCCCCTGAAGTCCTGCCTTCACACAGCTGCCTTCTCTGACAGCTCATGTGTTGCCAGAACATGCAGGAACAGGTTGGGATCTTGTTGCACGAACCCCAACCTCCCCACAAAGCAGCCATATATTGTCCTGGCTCCACAGCTGAAACCCCAGACCAGGCAGAGGTCTGGGTGAAGAGTCACCAGTAACTTCCAGTTGTTTCTGGTCAGTGGTTTTGCTTCCCTCAGTAGTGCTTGTCACAGAATCACAGAACTGTTGGGGTTGGAAAGGATCTCTGGTGACCACTGCAGGTTTGGGCTGCCCCTGGTCCAGTGCTCCATATCCAAATCCATGCTGCCCATGGCTCTACAAATCTCTGTGTCATTGGAGCTGCTGCTGTGCAAGAGGTGGGCAGTGCCTGGTTACTCTGCACAGCAGGAACTTCTTCCCTGCGTTTCTTTTTGGTTGAGAAAAATTGTGGGATCTGTTCCATCCTGTGGGCGTGGTGTCAGCACCATTTGTTGCTCAAAAATGGACCTGCTAAGGGACAAGAGTGTCTTCCCTACCCAGAAGTGGATGAGCCTAAATGTGAGGCTGTTAAAGCCTAAACACAGTGGTGTGGAAGGGTTTTGGCCACCCTGTGCTTGTGGTAGCCCTTGTCCTCCATTTCTCTCCACCTTCCTGGCCTCTGCCTGTCTCAGTGATCACTGTGAAATTAAAAGAACCCCATAATTAAATGCAACCAAAAGTATGTTTGCAAATGAGCTACAGATTGCAGAGGTAGCACCAGAGCTGCTGAGTCTTAACATTTGAACGAGTGTTGTCCAGGTGTTCTCTAACAGGAGAGTCTTTGGGGTGAGTTTAAAGGCAAAAGGAGTAATCCCCAATCCTGTGGGTGTGTGTAGCTTCTCATGGTCTCATCAGGTGACAAAAAATTCCTCTCTCATGATTGTGTTGGTGCAACACTGGTGGCTGGGGGAAGCTTTGGGAGTTGTTTTTCTGTCTCTGGACAGTTTCTGCCGGGGGTGGCTGCACGGAAAAGCCTTCCCAGAAGCTCCCAGCGTGACTGACACAGGTGGGACACTTCTCCAAAGCTCTGGTGGAGGCACTGGTGCCTTTTAATGAGCAAAACCGGAGGATGTGAGCACAGGGGTGGCTCTGGCAGTAACCGGTGACCTCTCGTTGCACAGGCGTGGTGGAGACGGGGCTGTTCATCGACATGGCCGAGGTGGTGTATTTTGGGATGGAGGACGGCTCTGTCAGCGTGAGGGAGAAGCAGCCCTGCTGACAGGGCCCTGCCACGGGGACTCAGCTGTTGTGACGGTGCCAACCCGACGTTTTGCCTTAAGGAGCAGCGGCTGTCGCAGGAGACCCGCAGGAAAGCCCATCAGAATCCGCTGACGTGATGCTGAATGTCTTTTTTAAAAAAAAAAAAAAGCAAATGAACAAACGAACAAAAAAAAAATAGATTCTATTTCTATATATATATATTTTTACTTTACAGGAATGTTGTCTTTTTTTAATGAGTCATTTCAACGAATTGCTTTAACGTTTTTATTTTGTTTTCTAAGAAATACTTACCAAAAACAATACTCCCTGGTTTTGTGTTTGGAGGTTTTTTTTTTCTTTTTTCGAAGAGAACTTGAACCCTTCTGGTTGCTCATACTGGTTAATGATTGAAGTCAGAAATACAATCCTAATGCATCGTTCCTAACCACCCTGGCTGGGAGGGTGATGTATGTAACAGGAGCACATCCAGTTGGGACCTGCTGATGCCTTATTTGGAACCTTTTTGGTTCGGTATTTTATGCCTTTTATTTTTCTATACCACTGTTTTTTAATAGTTCAGGATGTCTGGTTGTCCTCTGTGCACATGACAAATCTCTGAGCCTAGGGTGGTCTCTACATCCCCCTCTCTGGGACACTAATAAGGGCCTTTTCTGGGCTTCTGTATGGAGGAGACATTCATCCTTTGAGCCAAACTGCTCTCATTTAATTCAGTACCTCTGATTAAAGTCTGTCCTCTAGCTGGAGATGTTTGGGACTTTGTCCTTGTAGACCAAGAGCAGAACTGGGTGCTTGATGAAGTTTACAGGAGTACATTTTAGCAGCTTAGGGCAGTATGGAATAGCGTTCAGTGGCAAATGATTTGGTTTGGAATGAAGGTTAATTCTTATCCCTCACAGCTGGTTGATTTGTGGAAGGATAGATCAGAACGCACAGGAAAAGGGAGTCTTCCTGCCTAAATTTTCCACATGTAGCAGGAGAGAGACACTCGTTCAATATCTCATTTTTGGTGTATAGGTGCTTTGCATGGTTCTGATGTTGAAATGCAAGCCCTCTCTTTGTGTTTTAGACACTGAAATAAAGAGCTGTTATACCAGATTTGGTGGTAATTTTGTTCTCAAAGTAACTTATTTATTTTGTGGATAATGGGGCAGATCATGGTCAGACCAACTTCTGATAATTTCCTCCTTATAAGAATCCCTCACCCAGGCCAAATCCACCCTTCTGTATTTGATTTCTTTTTGCTTAAGGTAAACCCATTTTTTAAAATTAACCAGATTATCTGGTCAACACTTGCTATCTGCAGTGCTGGCCTCAACAGAGACTGTCTTCAATTTGCACATCTAAAACCTGTGCATCTAACCCCAGCTCTTGTACTGAGCAAACTGCCAGCAGCTTGCTGGAAACACTGGGGTTTCTTTTCCCTCGAGCCTGGTGCTGCAGAAGCCATTTGCAAAGCCCTAGTTCTAGCCATGGGCTGTTTTCAGGTGCTCTCGGGCTCCTAATGTAATCCTGGATAAACAGAGAGCAATCGAGCACAGCTTTGTGCCCAAGTGCCTTCTCACTCGGCGTGCTGCTGGAAATGAGATTAGCAGGAGCGAGTGCTGCTGTTGACTCTCCTCTGTCTGAAATCAAACAGCTCCTTCTCAAAAAGCCAATAAACCCATTACTTTCTGGCCCTGGACCAGCTGTGATCTCATTCAGCTTTGTGCTTCGCAGGGGCTCCTTAGGTTTAAGCCTGAAGATGGCAGGTGTGATTCCTGAGCCGTGCTGGGTGCTTGGGGTGCAGGGAGATCCTGTGGGTGCTTTTGAGCAGATTCCCCTGCTGGGCTGGGACTTGGAGGGGTCTGGGGCTGTGGGTTATGGGCACAGTGTGCACTGTATCACACAGCTGGAATTAAAACGTCTGTGTGGAATTAAAATCCCTGAAATGCTGGAGAAAATTTAGTGTCTGAATCCTTACACAAGCTCCCTCAGCTCACAGTAGATGGGGTTTGATTTAAGAGGCTCTTCAGAACAGTCTGGTCCTTTCCCTTGGAGGCTGCCAGGCTCCCATATCCCTCATGACCGCCCTCATCTTCACCTGCCAGCGCATTCAGGTGTGGTGCAGGGAGTCCATTCCCTCCTGGGGTGGCTTTGGTGTGCCTTGGCTCTGCCGTGTCACCAACGCAGCCCACGCCACTGATGCTCAGCTGCCTTGGCATGAGCATGCTTGATCAAAGTCAAGTGTACAGGCAGCAGAGGTATTTCCAGCCCCTGGTTCTTGCTTTTCTAGGCTATCACCATTATTACATACAATTTTGAGAGGTAACACTTTATAGATGAGTGTGCTGTGGTAGATCTCCAGGTGAGGGCAGGCGCTGCAGCTCTCTGTGACTTCCTTGGGTGGAAACAGCTCAGCTGCTCCCAAGAGCTCCTGAGCCTGAGTTTGTTGAATTAGAATTTATCACCTTGGCTGGCTTTACTGTGGCATTTGCCTGGGGCTTTGGTTTTTTCAAGGTGCTCTTCAAAAGAGCCTTCAGAAGCCTTTAGAAAAGGGGTTGCCAGTTCTATTCCATGCTTCTCTCTTCCACCTTGGGAAGAAAAGCAGGGATATATTTTTAGAAGATGGCGTTGGGGAAAAAATGATACCAAAAGCAGGTGGAAGGAGGTGTCCTTTTACACCCAAGGCAGGCTGGTTGTGGCTATTTAGGGTGCGTTCCTGCAGTGGGTTCTGTTACCTGCTGTGATCCAGCCCCCCACGTTGCCTTTTGGGTTGTGCACGGTGGGTAATGCACAGAGATTTACCATTAGCACTGAATTATGGATTAACTTGGCCCTGGAGGAAACAAATGATTCAAGAGAGAGCAACAGCAGCACTAAAATTAATGAGCAACAGAGGTAATGAAACACTAGTCCCATTCAAAAAAACCCAGCAATATAAATATAGTAAGAGAGTGCATCAGATTCAATTTAATTAACCTGTGGTTAGTAGGTTAAATAATTAAGATGGAATTAATTAAACTAACTAGAAAGAGTTATGTGTTTTGTTAAACCAAATCACCTTGTTCCATGTTATATAGAAAGTATTACTATCTCTCAAGTTATTATTGTCAGTGTAGGATGGGATTTATGATCTGACATAATTACTGATCTGAGAAATGTGACATAAAAAGAGGTGAAAATAATTAAGCAGGCAGCATAGAGGATGTGTGCTCTGGGTATTAAACCAAACAATTACAGCTATAGTGATGAGGAGAAGATAAGCATAGCATAACCAGTGATAAAAATTAGCTGTGATGAATATTAGTAAGCTGTAATATGTATTAACATCTTTTAAACATAAAGCCAGATCCACTTTTTAGCCACGTGGATTTAACAAAAAGTTGTGTAATGATACTGTCTTTGGTCCAGCTATACCAGGAAAGGAGGAGGAAAAGGAAAGATGTCCTCGTTTTCAAAGTAATTTTTCAAATTTATCAAGCCGAAGTGTCTTCCCAGTTTTATTTCCCTCAGTACATCAGCGGGAAGGTGATGCATTTCAGATTGAAGATTAACTCAGAAGACCTACAAACTGCCAGGTTTTTGTACTGAAAACTTGTGAAGTTTATTAATTTCCCCTTCCAGTAACTTTAATGGGAATTTTATCATCCCTGTAGCTCAATAGCCGTGGTAGCTGAGACCAGATTTTTGTTTTCGGAGCACGAGACTTCCCAGTTTGTATTTTTACACCTACTGACACCAACACCTCTCACACTTCCTTAATGACACTTCTAGCCTTGTGAAAATCATGTCAGACCATCAAGAGTAAATGTACTGAGCGAAACAGTGAGTAAATGTAGTGAGCAAAACAGTAAAGGATCAGTAACTTGGTTTGACTATAGAAAATTACATAAACTGCGTTTTTTCAGTGAAAACAGAAGACTTTGTACAAGAACGTCTGAGTGAAAGATAAAACCATCAATCATGTTGGAAAGCAAAATGCTTCTGCTGATTTATGTTGTTTCTGGAAGTCAGTAGTAGAAAGATGAAATTCAGCAGAAGAAAAAAAGTGACTATTAAGCCAAATGCCTCAGATCTGTAAACCTCCCAACACTTCAATATCCAAGTTCACTTGGGGATGTTGAATCAGAAATACTCTTAATCACAGTAAATTCAAAGTTCATCTCAAGCCATATTGTTAAAAATACGTGCACATGAATTTGATCATGCAAAAAAAACCCCACAGAAGCTGAAGTGCCTGCTAACTGGACTGGATTTTTTATTGTGCACCAAACTCTAAATTCCCTCATGGTGGTCTTCCAGTGCAGGATTAATTAAAGAAAATACTACATTAAATATCCTTTCTACTTATAAATGTCTCACAGGTTTGTGTAATCTCTTACTGAAGCTATTACTAGAATGCCTTATAGATCAACATCTCTAATTAAACATTAATTCCCTTAAAACATTTTCAAAGCCCTAATTTCAGTAACTTGCAAGTTATTTGCCTGCCACAGCACGCTGTCTTCTTGTAATCAGTATTTAATAACCTGTACAGTTTAATCCCAATGTAATGTATTTGGCAATGACAAATGAAAATTGAAAAACCCTGCTGTAAATCTGGATGGTACACTGGGATGCTTTTCTATCTTAATTTATTGCTGGAAAAAAAGGCAGTCCTGCTTTCTTCTAACCCCTAAATGAGTGTTACTTTTTGAAGATGAGATTATCATTCTTTCCTTTATTTTTATATGTAATTTAGTGAAGGCTGTCCCAGATCAGTGAAGAGTCTCTGCCTGACCAACACCACTGTCTCAGCACCAGAGAGGCTGGCCAAGAGCTCTTTATCACTTTTAAAGCAAGTCAGAAAGAAACTTTTAGCAGATTGAACACCATCAGCTGTAGAATCATTAGAAAAATCTTCTCTGCTCACAGGGTTGTACAGCTGGAGGTGACAGCAAGGTTTTGCCACATGTCACTCACAATCACATCAAAACATTACTCAGAGGTTCAGTATTTTTTAATCCATCCTGCCTGGGCAATTTCTTCCCTTTTCTGTTTTTCAACTAAATCACTTGTGGTCCTGTATAAAAGATAAAAAAGGTAGGCTATTTCTTTCCTGAAAGTCAGATGGACATGTTTTTAAGCTCAGGCAGGCAGCCACAGTTCCACGTTCCCTCTCCACAGCTGAGCTGGGCCTGTGTCAAGTCATGAAGAGGAAAACCCATCTGGTTACTTAGCTGCGATTTTTTTTCCCCTGGAGTAAATCTAACATCTGAGCTTCAAAAATCATGGATGTTCTAGAGACAGTTAACAGAAAGCAAAGTTGATTACATCTCTCGTATGCCAGGACAGCAGGGACTATTTCATCCAAGTTCCTTTTCTTTATCTCAAAGTAACATTTGAAGAAATTTCAAGCGCCCACAATTCTGGACACCAGTCAGAGGATATTGTCCATTGGCATCGTGGGGCCCAGCCAGGGCATGGCACACAGGAGTTATTCTTTAAGGACCCTCTGGACACCCCCAATCCAATCACCCTTGTCCTTGTGGGGGAATTCCACTGGCTGGATGTTAATTGGGAACACTCCACAGCTGGAAAAGACAGGTCCAGGAGATTCCCAGGATTACCAGGATGACATCTTGCTGGCAGAGGGCCTCAGGGAGCTCATGTGGACAGGTGCCCTCCATGGTTTGCTGCTTGTTCCCAGAGGCTCCCGTGGGTGAGGTGGTGATTGGTGGCTGTCTTGTCCACAATGACCATGAAACCATTGATTTCCACATCTCTGGTGCTGCTAGAACCCATCTGGCTCCTGAGGTGGACCACTGAGCACTGCTGGAAATCAGCATCTTTTATTGGTATGTTCTCACGTAGGAAAGGTGTCAGTTGCTTTGAGTCTCTGCACAGTAACAAGGGACAATGCCGATTTTCCAGAGCTCTTTGAAAATATAAAAATATTTATTGACAACAACTGAACGGATTTGGATTCGAGACTGGCAGCGGGCACTAATCGTCCATCTGTGCCTCCATGCAGGGGCACCAGAGCAGGGCGCACAGAGCCCGCAGAGGCTGCCTGCGCCCGGAGGGCTGCCTGGGGACACCCTGCTTGCTGCTGGGGACACCCAGCTTACTGCTGGGGACACCCTGCTTGCTGCCGAGGGCCTGGGCTGCCAGCTGGCTACACGAGGAACAGGGAGTGGAGTAGGGGATGTTCAGGGCAGGGCTCTGTGCCGCTGCTGCCAGCACCTGCTCGTCTGAGAAAGAAGGAGTTGGTGTCTTTGCCTCCTCCTGGAGGCGGCCTGGCAAGAGCTCTGGGTACAGGGGGTTGACCCAGATGGTCCTGATGGTGATGCGCCCCCAGTTTTCATGCAACGATGAATTGTCGCTGTCGGTATCCCTCTGGCACACCTCCAGGAGTCTGCTGACTTCCCCTTGGGAAATCTCCTGTTCCATGTGGCTTTCCCCTTGGCACACTGCAAGGGGACTCCAGCCTACCCTTTTTTCCTCCTCGCAGACCCAGGTTGCCCTCCAGGGGTCTAGTGCTGCCAGCACTGACCGCTGTCCGCTGAGGGTCTGGGCTGCCCTGTGGGCATGTGAGGGGCCTGGGGGAGAGCAGGAGCGGTCCAGGGCTGGGATATGGCTCTGTGCCCTTGCTGGGGGCACCTGCTTGCCCAAGGCCGCTGCCTTTGCTGTCTCTTGTGCCTCAGGAGAGGCATCTGTGCAGCGCTGCTCGTTCTGTGGCTGCCTGTGGTCCACCTGCGGCTGCTTGAAGTCCATCTGTGCGACAGAGGAGGCATGGGATGGAGGCGGCTGTCCTGGCAGAGCTCAAGCCCAGCCTTGTCCCATCACCAGCCGCTCTTTCCTGCCCCATCCCTCATCCTTTGCCTCCTCAGGCTCAGCAGCCCCTGGGTGCGCAAGGATTTGGGATTCACCTTCTCTTCCTCGGACATCTTGCCGTGCTTTCCTGCAGAGGTTCTCAGGGAGATGCGGCCTCCAGAGAGAGCTGCTCTCGGGCAGTGGCACCCCAGGCCTCTGTGCCCCAAAAGCCCCACAGAGGTCACAGTGGCTCCTGTGTCACAAAGAGCCCTGGAACTCGTCTCTGCCACAAAGGGACACCCCAGCCCCCCAACAACCGAACCATCTGGAACTGGCAGTGCCCAGCACAGGGCAGCCCCCGCTTTCCCCTCTGAGCCCCTGGCTGGCCCGATCCCCCCCTCCCAAACAGCCCCACAGAGACCCTCGCTCCAGACTTCTGGATCCCTCTGGATCACGACTGACTTGCCCTTGGGCCTTTGTTTCTCTCCCAGCCTTGATGGGAGCATCTCACATGGGTGATCATATGCCATTTCTACAGTTGTTCTGTGTTTTAACTCAGCTCTTACACTCAGATGCCTAAAAGTGGTGCAGTCACTAAGTGCTTAATGTGAGCTCTTGTGGCTTATTTCAGTCACCCAGGTTGGGAATATTTCGGTTATAAAGGGAAAAATAAGCTTTGTTTGGTCAATGAATGCTTAGAAAATGTAAACATTTCTGGATTCAGTAATACTTCGAGTTCCAAACGGAATATTCAGTAAATGAGATGGAAAAGAAGTCTGACGCCTTTCTAGTCTTCATTTGACTAATTTAAGAGAAATGGGTAGGATAAAAACAATGTGTGAGAAAGAGTCCACATGTTGCTGTGGAGAAATTCGTGCCCTATGGCCTACATTTACTGCTTGAGGAGTAAGTGAGGTATTTCAGGGATGTCATTATTTACAGGATCAATATTGCTATTTAGCCAGATGGCTGGCCAAGCACAGACAAATACTGTCTGCTATAATTCGTTTATTTGTGTATTGATCCATCTCTGCACCCATTTTGCTGATCAAACAGATGGATAGAGCAGGACTAGGAGCAACTTATTCCTAGTTTTACCACATCAGTAATAGGATTTGTCTCACTTAACTTCCCGCTCAAAAGCTACATAAGCTTGGACAAACCTGGAGCCCTACGGAAAGAGCCAAATGGATTCACCCCATCTATTTTAGGGACCCCTCACCTCCTGGGAGTGCCTACCCCAGACAAAGGCAATCCACATCCCCATCTGCCTACGAGTCTCTCAACACCAGAGAACTATAATAATACTTTAGCCAAGTGTTGTATTGCTTAGAGCAGAAAATGCAATTTTAGGAGGGATGTGTTGAAGTGGAAAGGATGGCTACAAGATTTTCCTGAATTCAGAATATTCAATGGAGGATGCAGAGAGATTTTTTCAGATCTACTCAAGTATACAGAGTACTTCATGTTGACCCAAGCTGTTGCTGACTTGCTAGAAGATGTGATCTAGTAAAAGGCTTCCACTGATCAGAGGGTGACAACCCACAGTGGGGGCTCCTCACCTCCGTGCGAAGCAGGAACAGCTCCAGTGAGGCATGTGGAGCTGAGGAACCAGAAATCAGTGTCAGCTGCAGATGGATTCACAGATGGAGAGGAAAGATGTTTTCAAAGTTTGAGTGAAATGCAGTTTTAAAAATCAAGGTGTTTCACAGAAAGATCCCTCATGTGACACACTCACTGGGCTTGTTCTATGCTGAGGTGTGATCAGGGGGAGGATGTGGAAATTCATGTGCTGAAAAATTCCATGGAACCTGTGCGGGAGTGGGGGATGCTTTTTGGGAACCAGCCAGGTCACTGCAGAAACACAACAGGTGATTTTTGAAGAGTGAGACGAAGCCAACACACTCAAATTTGTGTTGTTTACCTCCCTGCCGCGGCCGGAGGTGGGGAAGAAGCACACCAATGTGATGTAGAAAGATTCTACCGTTTATTGCTCGGCTCCACATACTTATACAGGTTTTAGTTCCGTACACGCACACAATTGGTTTAGCATTGGTTAAAATAGCTGTCCACGTGCCAAGCATGCTCCTTTTTCCTGTAGTTAGTTGGCTGCTGCTTCTCTGTGTCAATGTGGCTTTGCAGTTTCCTGCATCCTGTCCTTGCAAGCTTACTTCCTTGTACTTGTTTACATTTTATCTCTTGTTTTCCTCGCTATTTTGCAAGGTCAGCATCTCCTTTCATATCCTCCTATATTGCAACATTGTACTTAGTCCCCCAACACCTCCCCCTCTTTTTTCAAATACAGTATGAGCAACAGCCTTCATCCTCTGTACCAAGCATTGCAACAAGCAAGGCCCAAACAAGCAAATACAGTAAAGCAATAATAGGGGTCCCCCGAGCACAACTAACAGGCCTTTAACCTAAGGGGCTAGTCCTCCAAAAACTGACTCCAACTAAGAATTTAAGGGGTTATTGTCCACCTTGATCTTACCGACATGGCTCTTGAGCCATTGCAGTTCAGCATGAATGGATTTGTTATGGTCGGAGAGATTAAAGCAGCACATTCCCTCAAATTCTTCACACCCGTGGCCCTGCGCCAGTAATAGAAAGTCTATTGCCGCCCGATTTTGCAAAACAGTGTGTCGTAAGCTATCCATATCTTCTGATAGCTGCTCCAAAATTTGTGTGGTGGTATTCGATTGTTTGGCCACCCAACATGCTAGCTTGTTAATGGTTTGGAGCGCATGAGCAGTGCCTAGGGGGGCTACCAAAGCGGCAAAAAAGCGCGACGTCGCTCCCCATAATTCTACTTCGTCCTTGCAGTCGGATGAGAGGGTTCTTACCTCCCTTTTAGATCGTTGTCCCACCGCTGACGTCCTGTTCAGTAGCTTTCCTGCTGTTGTCTTATTCATTGCCAACGAAGCTAATTTGCCTAAGTAGCAGGGACCTCCTCTCGCGCGGTGTGGGACACCGTGCCAGGCTCAATCTCCACATATGAGGAAAATCCCAGTGGGGAGTGCTAGAGCGCTCTGGTTTGCCCAAATCTTCGTATGGTTTTCTCCCCATCCATAGGTACGGTACTGCCCACAGTGAACACTAGCATTTGTGAAAACGCTGCTATGTGGTGTTAGCATAGTATGGCTCTCATTAACCTGCTCGGTAGAGCTCCCCAAATATACACAACCAGTTTCGTTTGCACTGACATTTAGTTGTCGACTTCCCAGCAAATCAAGTTCTTGGGGATCCCAAGGTAAAGGCTTAGTCAAATTGGCTAACAACAAGGCAGTACAATGGCTCACGTTCTGGCTCTGTGAGCAGTTGCCTCTCGAATAGTCCCTAAAACTGTTAGGGTCAAAGCCAGGGATCCCTATCAAGCAAGTGTGGAAAGGGTCAGTGGCTGAGGCCAAGGATAAACAAAAGGCTGTGTTTCCTGTTAAGTTTGCCCACGTAACCCATAAATTTTGGCGAGGTTCTATTTTGCTTAACAATTCTGTGGTGCCTATTACCCCAAAAAGGCTTAAAATAACAATCTTAAGCAACATATTTGCTAAAAAGCTTTGCCTCCTGTTGCTTAAAACAATAGTCAATTGTTCGAGTATGTACAAGCAATTTCAACTCTTCAGCAATGCGTTTTAGTTGGTATACAGTTAAGGCAATTTCTAGCGAATCAATACTTTCAAAGAGAAACTCGGGAAAAACAACCTCGTCAAAGCGTGCGCCAGGAACAATAAACTCGTCTAGGTGTGTGTCACCTATCCAGTTCCTTAACGCCTGCTCAGGATCTCGTGGGGGCAATTTATGGCGACAATCTCTACAACCCAGTAATACCGTCTGTTCTGTGAGACCATCTGTATCTGTATAGGCGATTTGACTGCACCCCCCACACAAATACGCTATGCCTATTCTTTGTTGGGAAGCCCTAAGTTCCTGCCGTCTACGCTCCAATCCGCTTGTCTTGGCTAATATGGCTTGTTGTAATATCCTGTTGGCTACAGCTACGACAGTGTGGCCGTCGGTCCAGTGCGGGACACTATGTCCTCTTCTCAGACCTGCTTCTCAGGCCAGTAGATTAATCAGACTGCACCATGGCTCAACAGCTCGCTGCTATCGATATTTTCTTCTGGCGTAGCGTCGCGCGAGGTCGTGGTTAGCTCCTTCCTCTGGATCCATGGCCTTACCCACTTCGCTGGCAGCCAGCGCGGAGGTTCGTCACCTGCAACAATACAAGCATACCCTTTTCCCCATGTGATTAAGCGACATGGATCATGGCTCCAGCCCCCCTCTTGTGGGTCCCAGATAGCCACCGGAACCCCAAATTTTGAGAAATCTCTAGGATTGTCATGGAAATGAAGATCAGAAGGTGTTAAAGCATCATCGGTGACCGGATTCTTCCAATTGAGGACATAACAAGTTTTCATGAGGATATCTTGGGGAGATGACTCCCCCTCTTTTTTCAAAATCAGCGCAAGGCGTTTGATGTCTTGGTGCCGTCGTTCCACAATTGCTTGGCCAGTGCTATTGTAAGGGATGCCTCTTTTATGGTCTATATGTCAAGCTTGTAAAAATTGTGCGCAAGCGCGACTGGTATAAGAAGGTCCGTTATCAGTCTTTATCTGTTGCGGAACTCCTAATGCTGCAAATGCGCCCAGCCAGTGGTGCTTAACATGCAAAAAGGCTGTCGACGGGGCAGCCGTGGCCCAGATGGCCTTGCTGCAAGTGTCCACAGACACATGGACAAACCGAAGGCGTCCAAACGCGGGGATCTCAGTGATGTCCGTCTGCCAGATCTCGCGACTCTGTAAACCGCAAGGATTTGCGCCCATTAGTTGTATGGGCGGAATACAGGCACAGTCCGGGCAGGCAGCGAGAATGGCTCTCGCTCTTTTACAGGGGAGGTTAAAGTCACGCTGTAATGCTCGTGCAGACTGGTGAAAAAAGGCATGGGATTGTTGAGCCTGGCGTTCAGCGTCAACAGACAGGGCGGCACCAGTCTGTGGAATGGACACAGCCTGATCGATTTGTCGATTGCCCTCGACAAATATGCCGGGAAGGGTGGTATGGCTTCGTATATGAGTGCTCCAAAAGGGGTGGTGGCGCTCCTGTACGAGCACAATGATGGAAATGCAAAGATCAGCGATGAAAGAGTTAGCCACGTGGCCGACAAGGGCATGATCTATCCGTTGAAGGTTTCCAGCCACATACTTAGAATCAACCACTATATTGAGGGGAGTATCGTGATGCAATTGAAAGGCTAAAATGACAGCCTGAAGTTCCAAAACTTGCACTGACACCTGGTCACGTTTTTTCACCACCGTCTTCTACTGTTTACCGTCCCGCCAGGCGCACCCATACTGAGAAGTTCGCTCACTGGCATCCGTGAAGACGGTAAGTGCCTTATTTGTCAGGGGTTGATCAGAGTGTTTAGGCTTCTCCAAAAGGGCAAGTGCTGTTTCAAAAAGTGGATGCGAAGGATAGTGTACGGCTAATGTAAGTCCCATAGTAGCAATGGCAAAAGGAATGCTTTCTTGAGACCACAAAGGGATGAGGTCAGCGGTCTTCCATGGCACGAACATGACCCTAGGATCTTTTCCAAAAACTTGTCTCACTCGTGTTCGGGCCTTTAAAAGCAAATGACCTAAATAGTCTGCAATGTGAACAAGAGTGGCAGAGGGACGAATTGATGGGAACACCCATTCGAGCATATACACTTGCTTCCCTCTAGTTTGGAGAATTACTGCTGAATAGTAGCCGGGTGGTCCATAGAGTGCCACAGTGAGTGGAAGGAGAGGATCGTAGCGGTAGCACTGTTGCAGGGCTATCTTCTTTTCAACCACGGCCAGGGCTTTTTGAGCTTCTTCGGTGAGGAAACGAGGTTGGCTTGGGTCAGATGAATCTCGTAGTAATTTAGTAAGAGGTTCTAATTCTTGGTTAGTTATCCCGCACCATGTGCGGAGCCACTGGATATCGCCTACCAATTGTTGTACATCATTCACTGTACTGACATTGGTATGTAATTTGACCTTGCTCGTCTGGATCCTGTTCTCTGTTACTGTCATGCCCAAATAAATCCAGGGGGCCATCCTTTGGACTTTTTCTGGGGCGACGGTGAGATTCCATTTAGCTAACTGGGAGAATAGTCTTTCCTCTGCCTCAGTGGATAAAGGTGTTGGTGTCGCTATCAAAATATCATCCATATAATGATATACAAGGGCGTAAGCATGCGTTTGTTTCCATGGTTGCAGTGCCAGGTCCACATAGTATTGACAAATAGTGGGGCTATTTGCCATACTTTGAGGGAGCACAGTCCATTCATATCTTTGCGCTGGAGCGCTGTTGTTGATTTGTGGCACACTAAAAGCAAATCTTTCCATATCTTCAGGGTGCAGGGGAATAGAAAAAAAAACAGTCTTTTAGATCGATGATTAAAAGGTGCCATTCCTTTGGAATTGCCGAGGGGGAAGGTAGTCCTGGCTGTAACGCTCCCATCGGCTTCTTAGTGGCGTTGACTGCTCGAAGGTCATGGAGGAGCCTCCATTTCCCAGACTTTTTCTTGATTACGAAAACAGGCGTGTTCCACTGACTTCTAGATGGTCTGATATGTCCTTGTTCCAATTGTTCTCTTACCAACTCTTTCAGGGGCTCCAGCTTCTCTTGAGACAGCAGCCACTGGGCAACCCAGACAGGCTGGCCACTCAGCCAATCGATCTTAACAGTGGGAAGGCCCCTTTTCCCAGGGGCCGCCATCAAAAAGGCGCTGTCTGCAGTGTCATTCCCCATTGCGATAGCACGTCTCTTCCTAATATCCACAAAGTGGTGTGCATAACATAGGGCCGAACTCGAGCGCGGTGACCCTCCTGCACATCGGTGATCCAACACCAGCCAGCACTTTGGCTAGTGGCTGCCTGCCCACCAATGCCCGCAACAGAGGCATTAAGTGCAACAAGGGGCCAAGCCGCTGGCCAAGAGGACTTTGGAATGATGGTAATATCGGACCCTGTGTCCAACATCATTTGAGGATGTTTGCCGTCCTTTCCTGGTAATAATAGGGGATATGTGCCTCCCTCTAGGCAGATTCGTACGGCCCTTAATGGTCGTTCGTTGAGCTGCATTACCGCCATCGCCAGAGGGCCAGAGCTTCCAAATCCTTCATCCCCCCTTTCAACTCCTTTTGCAACAGGGACGGACGGTAAAAAGGGAATCAACTGGGCAATTTTACTACCCTTTGGGATGGTAACAGGGGGCTTAAAAGCTTTTACCATTATTTTAATGGTGCCGGTATAATCAGCATCAATTAAGCCAGGAAGAACAAAAAGTCCTTGTTTGGTGGTCGATGATCTGTCAATTAGTAGCGCAGCTAGTCCATGTCCTAATGGTCCCGTGCTTGTGGAATCAACCACGTGCACTTCTTCTTCTTTATCAAGGGTTACTGTGTCTGCCAAGGCCAGATCGACTCCTGCGCTGCCGCGGGTGGCAGCGGAGAGCTCGTCGAGGCAGCCATGCTGCTGGCGATCGGCCCCGAGTACTTGGGAGCCGCGCTCGGGCCGCGGCCACTGCGGTTTCCCACCTCAGTGAGGGGGGTGCCGTCCCTTTTGAAGCGGGATCGACATTCTTGGGCCTTATGACCGAACTTATCACAACGCTGACAAGTTCCACCAAACGCAGTCGATGTGGATGTTACCCCTGGGGCTCGTCTATTAGGACATTGTTTTTTAAAATGTCCTGTGCCTCCGCACCTGTAGCACACGCTTGATTTTGGACCTTTGTCTCCCTTTCTCTGGGGTTTATTATGCTTCAAAGCTACTGCTAAAGCGCTGGCATGAATCTTCGCCTTTTCAACCTCTATTTCTAATGGTGCCCGAGAGCATACATCTATCATTTGAACCAACGAGGCTCCTGCGGGTACAGTGGCTAAAAGTCTCTTGTAGGTCCTGTTGGCATTTTGAGTCACCACCTCCTTTACCATCACGTCTTTCATGTCTTCAGGAACATTTGGGGCAGCAATTACAGCCTCCTGAACTCTATCCACGAAGGAGAGGAAAGGTTCCCCCTCTTTTTGCTGAATTTTCAGATACGGAAGGGCAGGCTTGCCTATCTGGGGAAGGGTCATAAAAGCCTCAAGGGCAGCGGCTTTAGACTGTGCCCGCACCCTCGGATGCAAGGCCGCCTGTATCTGGGGGTCTCTAAATTGCCCTGTGCCCATCAGTTGGTCTAAGGTAGCTATTCTAAGGGGATCTCCGTCTTGCAGATGAAGGTTATCTAATTGTTTTTCCTCTAATCGCTCCTGCCACTTGTTCAGAAACAGTGTAAAGGAGGTTGGTCCCAATAAAAGCTCCATTATCATTCGGATATCAGCAGGAATCATATCATTGTATTTACAAAAGGTGGATATTTGTTTTCTGACTGCAGGATTATCCATGCTGTAGGCAAGAATACTTTGTTGCAATTTATTAACAGTATTGAAGTCAAAAGCTCGCCATTCTGGTCCTCCTGGTGTCATCACTACTGGTGCCAACACTAGAGGCGTCACTGTTAAAGTTCCGGACACTTCGGCGTTCTCTATCACTGCTTTCCATCTTTTGTGCATATCAAAACTTAGATCGTGAGGCGGGTCTTTTGGGGAAGGGAGTGCTCCCGACTCTCCTTTGAGGTCTCTCCCCGGGAGGGAGGGTCTCTCCCAAGGTCTCCTCTTAAGCTTTTCGAAATTGTTCCTCTCTTCTGTTGTGAGTCCTCCCCCTACCCCGAAGTATCGCTTCAGTTGGGCGTGAAGCTGCTCCACTGCCCATCCTTCGCCCAGTGCACGGTCTATAAGGGCATTCCGATCCGCATTGCCCAGCTCTGCTGTTGGGTCTGCATCTGTCCAGGTGTATCCGTCTTTTGCAAGCTGCCTCTCTATGTTTTCCAGCCCTTCCTTGACCGCCCGAGCTGCCGTTTCATACGCTTTGGCTCGGGAGGCTCGTGGGGCTCCATCGTCCAATCTCTTCAACTCTTCTAAGATCTTTATCATGACATTCTTCTGCGCACCCAACAACGTTTTTAAGCCCGGAGCTTGTGGGCCACCTTCCGTGGGGGCTTGTATGTCCATCTCCTCCACTTCTGGTGGCGCACTAGGTTCAGCCTTGATGGGCTCGAGTGGTGGTGGCAATCCTTGCGGCGGCTTCGGATTCCACGGGGGAATCAAATCATCGAATGCCCCTTTGAATCCGGCCGGCGCCGCAACGGGCGCTGGGGGAGCAAAGTCCCCCCAATCATCAAAATATCCTTTATCTTTCTCATCCTCCAGCTCTTGTTCTTCCAGAGTTTTTTCTTCTCGAGGGGATAGGGGAGGATCGGAAGGTTGTTGTTCATAAGCAACGGCTGTCTGGAAAGCCTTGGCTATTTCTGCATCAGCATGCACCCGCTCGATTGTTAGTCGGACCTGGCGATATGTTTTGGCTAAGCCCTTGGCTCCTTTCGTCCCTGTCTGTACCGCTTCCCAGAGCTCTTGCCCAATTTTTTGCCAAGTGATTAAATCAAATAGCTGTCCTGATGAATCCAGCAGCCCGCGGCGGCGGCACCACCAAAGCAAGTCCACTAGCTCTTGCCGCGGGATTTTTTCCCCGGTTTGCGAGGCAATCTTAAGCAACCCATCCACGGTTGCTCTCTCGAGTGCTGTCATAACAGCATTACCCATCCCGCTACACCAGACTCTCGGTCTGCCTGACTCACCGGTCAGTCGTGGCCACAATTCCTGTCTCTCGTCGGACAGCCGGGATGAATCACCTCCTCTCTCGTCCGCAAGAGTCCTACCCTAACGCATCACGTCGGGGTCACCATTTGCCGCGGCCGGAGGTGGGGAAGAAGCACACCAATGTGATGTAGAAAGATTCTACCGTTTATTGCTCGGCTCCACATACTTATACAGGTTTTAGTTCCGTACACGCGCACAATTGGTTTAGCATTGGTTAAAATAGCTGTCCACGCGCCAAGCATGCTCCTTTTTCCTGTAGTTAGTTGGCTGCTGCTTCTCTGCATCAATGTGGCTTTGCGGTTTCCTGTATCCTGTCCTTGCAAGCTTACTTCCTTGTTTACATTTTATCTCTTGTTTTCCTCACTATTTTGCAAGGTCAGCATGTCCTTTCATATCCTCCTATATTGCAACATTGTACTTAGTCCCCCAACACCTCCCCATCAGTGGCATGGTGAAAGTGGCTGTGCTGGGGATGGGGCTGCTGGCCAGGCAGGCAGTCACCCCCAACATCCAGTGTCAGCCCTTTCATCGCCTTGATCACCCACAAAGGTCTGACTGAACACACTCGGGTGCCAGCAGCCAGGTTGCTGAAGAGCATTTCTGGGTTGTGACCAGACCTGACCAGCCAGGGGGCTGGGTTTTTTTTGCAATACAGTTCCAAGAAGACAAAAGAGATGAGGGCTCTCAGTTTTCACCTGGCAGTAGTAGTTGTCACCCCTGCTGATAAACAGATGGTTTGAAGCCATCCTGTTTTTCTGGAAATAGGCAAGGACTCTCCAGATAAATATATGCAATGCTTGAGGAGGTCAGGCCAAGCAGTTGAGGCAAAATACACAAGGAACTTTCGGTGTTTTGAAGATGACCACCTGGGGCATCTCTGATCCAGCTCCATCCCTCCAAGCCCTGAGGATGGGCTGGTCCAGCTGGCACAGCTTTGGAAGTTCACCAAAGGGGGAAGCCTCCCTGGGTCTCACGGGGTGCTTCCCAGGCTGACATGGGGCAGGAGAGGGGCTATATCTATAGCTATGATCAATGGTTTAATCTAGGATTTGTTAGATGGATTTAGAAAAAGCTTGGCTACATATTGAGGATAGGAGGGGAGAAAAAATATTTCTCTTCCCCCTTTTCTTCCTGGACAAATGATGGGCTAGGTTTCTCTTGCCTCCAGTCATGAAGGGAGTTGGCACCAGGCGTGGGTGAGCTGTGATTTGTTGTTATCTCAAAAGAAAGCACCACTGAGTCCAACAGAGATGCTCATTTAGCAAAGCCTGTCAGCTTGAGCAGACTCATTGGCCTCAGTTGGTTTTAGGCTGCATCTGAAGTCTGACAGACAAAGCATTGCTTTAAAGTGCGGAAGAGGAATTTGACTAAAGCCACTGTAATAAATTATCTTGTGACAGGCAAGTCATGCAAATTAGGTGAATATAGAGAGGGTGGGAACCCTCTGCCCAAGCTTGAGGCAGTTCAGACACCTCTGTGCCACTCTGGGTTCCTGTTGCATGGAGAGAGATGGGGGTCACCTACTCCTCCATGATCCACGGGGCCCCAACCTGTGGTCCACCCCTACTCTGTGGTCCACCTCTTCCTCTGTAGTCCACCCAAACATGGAGGAAGCACAGCCAGAGTCAGCCATTTAAAAACTCATCTTTCAGATATTTCTTGTACTACACAAGTAAATCAAATCAAAATCATATTTTGTCATGCATAGGTGTATGACAAATGGTGCTTCGCTGTGGTCTCCTACAGGACCTGGGCTTGTCTCATCCTAAACCTGTGAATAATCCCAGTGAATTTAAATACTGCAAATATTTCAGTTTGAGGGTAAATGTGCCTGGGTGTTTCAGTGGACTGTGAGAGCAGACACTCCTCTGTGGTACCCACTGAAGTGGTGTAACCAAGCAGAAACCCCACTGAGCCGAAAAATGCCCCTTGCTCCGGAAAAGCAGACTCTGTGCTTCAATACCCTGCGATGGGACATCTCCCAGCTCCCTCCAGTGGGTTTCCTCTGGTGCCCACTGCAGGTCTGATCCAAAGCTCACTCAAGGTAAAAGTGCCATTTATTTTCTGTGGGATTTTAAATCTGTTTTCCCATTAAATGCACTCAGCTTTCAGAAAAGGGTGGTTGGGTAATGAATTAATTTAGCTGAAGCTCCTGGACTTTCCCACTTCATGTCCATTTTAGGGATGGAGTTAAACCAGGTTCTTCACAGAATCACAGAATATCCTGACTTGGAAGGGACCCACAAAAATTCTTGAGTCCAGCTCCTGGCCCTGCACAGGACACCCCAAAAGCCCCACCATGTGCTGAGAGCATTGTGCAAATGCTTCTTGAGCTCTGCCAGGCTGGTGCTGTGCCCACTGCCCTGGGGAGCTGCTCCAGTGCCCAACCACCCTCTGGGGGAAGAACCTTTTCCTATATCCAAGCTCAGCCTCGCCTGACACAATTTCAGGCCATTCCCTTGGGTCCCATCCCTGGGCACAGAGCAGAGATCAGTGTCTGCCTTTTCTCTTCCCCTCAAAATTCAGCACAGTGAGAACATCCCCACGAAGATGTTCACTGCTTTTTGTCAGGTGCTGTTGCACTGACAATCACTTTTGCTTCCTTTTTCTTTGTATATTTTTATTGGTTTTAGGTTGGTTTTGTTGCTGTTGTTTTAAATTTAAAAAAAAATTAAATTTTTTTAAACATTTATTTTTTTTTTTTTTAACCTTCAGAGAATGCTTTAACAGCAATTTCACAGGAATTCAGTTTTGGTTTTGTTTGCAGTAATTGTTGTCACTGGAGTGAAAAAGGAATCCGCAGGAGCAATTACTGGTCATGAGAGAGTGAATAAATGAATAATTATCTTCAGCTTTGCTATTATTTTCATGCACATAATGATGGCACAGGCTGGTGCACTGACTACAATGTGTTTAGGGGAGGGAGAAAAACTCTCTAAAAGCCTGTGGGAGATAATTAGTTTGAACCTCCCTCCGAAAATGGTGTATTTTTCTTTTGTGGCAACCTCAGTGCCAAGTCCTGAGGATGAACAGGTTCCTGTGGATGACACCAGTGGAGACAGAAATCAGATTACCTTGGGAACAGAGGAAGAATATTCTTCCCTGACCTTCACATGGGCTGAAGCAACTGTGCTCGCTCTTTCACCTCCCAATCATTTGCCTCTCTGCCACGAGCTGCTAAAATAGGGCAGAGATACAGCCAGCCTGTGTGGCAGTTTGGCATCTAAAATTAGCTCCTGCAACAGAAAACACCTCGAGTTTGGCCTAATTAAGTTCAGTTGATGTTATTGCTATTTCTTTGCTATTGCAGTAGGAGGAGGTGGGTGGGAGCTCATGTGTTCCAGGACCATCAAGCATCAACAACCACAGTGACAACACAAATGCCATATGCTATAACTAGGGAAAGTGCAGGAAAGTCACTTCCAGCACTGAAATTATCAGAATAAAGGCAAAAATAATATCCTGTGGTCACTTTGCTTTCCTGCCTTCAGCACAGTTGTTTGTGTCCCACTCCAAACCTCTTCTCCCCAGTTTTTTCTGTACCTTCAAAGAGTCAGGGTGGTCCTGCACATCAATTTCCTTCACATTGAACGAACTGCAGAGTCTTTTTGTGCCTGAAACCAGAAGATTTGAGAAACACGTGACGTTTTTCTAAAGAAAGGCGTATCCTAAAGCACCTTGCACTTGCTGGGGACAAAAATCTTCGTTTATCCTCACTTGCCCTTGTATTTTGCTCCTCAGTTAAACCATACAAAAGCCCTGCTTCAGCCAGGACGGCTCAGGAGCGAGCAGTCAAACAGTGGAGCAGCCGTGACATCTAGTGGTGTTTGTGATTGTTACAACGCACGGAAAAATCACGGGATCGTGGAAGGGTTTGTGTTGGATGGGACCTTAAAAATCATCTTGTTCTAATCCCTTCCATGGGCAGCGACACCTCCCACTAGGCCAGGTTGCTCAGAGCCTCGTCCTTGAACAATTCCAGGGATGGGGAAGCCACAGCTTCTCTGGCCAATGAAAAATGTATACTAAATAATGTTAAGAATGTAAGAATGTGCATACTTTCTATCAGTGAAAGCTGATTTTGTGCTTTTAAGGATAAACAGCCAGAAGGATCTCACAGAGGTCACAAGGTCTCGAGTGCTGCAGAGCCTTTACCACTGCTGCTCCAGCTTTAACAGCGAGGATGTGAAATGAGGATTAGCCCCTGTGGATTTACTTTAGACATTTGTCTACATTTTGTAGATGTTCAAGAATTAGTCTTGAAGCAAAAGATTTCAGCAGAACATTAACTTGGTCCTGCAGAACTTTGCACAGTGACATTGCTGGGTCAGCAAGATTTCTGCAAAATTAAAAACCTCAAATAAAAAACTCTTCACTTTAGAAAGAATCTGGGTATTTTTATGCTGTCAGATATTCTTGCAAGGACAAAGGTGGTTTCAGTGTAAAGACAGTCCAATCTGAGCAAAAGTTGTCTAGAGGATCTTTAAATGTTCTTTCCAACCCTAATCATTCTATGGCTCTATGACGCAGTATTTAATACCAGTTGCAACTGAGCTTGTCTTTGTGCTTTTATGTATGTGTCCCCAGGGCAGGTGAGTAAGCACCACTGGAACTAAGGGAATGGCCCAGGAGACTGCGAGAGGGAGAAGTTTATCACCTGGGGCTAATAAAAGCCACCAGCTCCTGCTCCAGGACCACAGACTGCAGCCCAGTCCAGTGGTCCTGCAGTGACCCTCCCAGTTTCCCCAGGAAACAGCTGATGATAATGATGGGAGAACAGGACAAAGGGGAAGTAGCTGGATCTGCTGCTTTCCGTAGTGAAGGAGATTGTTCCATGTGTCTGTGACTTCTGGGGACACCAGACCACATCTGATCTGTTGTAGGCTGTGCTAGATTTAGCCAGGTTGAGACCTTCCTCTTGGATGTGGCTTTTGGGTGCTCCTGCTCCTTACCACTCTCATTTTCTGATGCTGATTTTCAGAATTATGGCTTTCTTAAACCCCACAGGGGTAAAAAAAATAAAAAATAAAATCATTACTCCATGCCTTATTAGGCAGAGACACAGGAACTGAAGCGTTTCAGGGGTGCTGAGGTCAAAGGGAAGGTGCCTATTCCCACTGCTGCAGTTCTGGCCCTTTGATGTCAGGGTTGCATCAGCTTTCAGCTTAACTCCTGCTGAGATGCACCCCAGAATCCTGAAACCTTAAAAACCAGTGTGGCCCCCAGGGAAGGAGACTTCAGTTTACTTATTATACAGGGATTCACCGTTATTCAGTATAGCCTCTTTCAGGGCAAAGCATTAGAGTTGGAATGAGATCATCTTTAAGATCTGTTTGAACCCAAATCAATCCACAATTCTACGAAAGGATTAACAGCCAAACTCAATGCCTTACAGCAGGAGAAGCCATGACCACTGGGTTTTCTGGCATTTGCATTTCAAGGAACTTGCATCCCATTTTGCTCCTGCTTCTTCCTGTTAGGCAGAGGCTCTGCAGGATCCTGTATCCTGCTCCGGCACCAGGAAAACCCCGTGGAGGGTCTCTGAAAGCAGAATTTGTCCCAATTTGTCTGCTGTTTTCCCTTTGTGAACCCCTCCCGTCTTTAGGTCTGCTCCACTCCTCGTGACCAGCAGTGCAGCCTGATGATCTGGAAGAGCAGGTCTGCAGGACGTGACCTTTCCCAGCACTGTGGGGCAGCCCCAGGTCTGACACCTGTGTTTTTAATAAACCAGATCGCTGTGCTTGGCTGCCCCGTCTCCAGGAGGCAGACAGGCAGTGGGAGGTGAACGGCTGCAGCCCAGTGAACTGCTGCAAAAACCCATCAAGCGTCAAGCTTTTCTCTAAGACCTGGAGCTGCCGAAGCATTTCTGCCAAAATTTACTGAATAAAATGAGTAAGCTCTGATAAGCCCCTGATATGTGACAGAGCCGGATTTGCTTCAAAACACACAGCAAAGAAAAAAATCCACACTATTTAGATGAAGATCACCACAGATCTTCAGCAGCATCTTCCTGTCACAAGAAATCCAAGCCATGATGGACTTGACAGGGTAATTTTGGGGCTGGCAGGCTGCAGGTACCATTTCAGTGTCCATCTTTGGGACTTCCCACTAAAGTGCTTCCGATGCTGATGTTGTGACCCCAGTTGGTGCCAAACTGAAATCTGATCTCCTGTTTGTGAAGCACTGTAGAAATGTCAGGCTCTTGAGAAATACCAAGCCATGGCACTGCTTAGGAGATGAGGGGTAGTGTTTGTGTGCTTATTTTCAATTGGCATTATTAATCCTGAAAAAAACCCCTAAAATAACTACACTAATCACAATACCACAAAAGTTTCCAGGATTTTTCAGAAGCAAAATACGGAATTTGTTTGCTGAAAGCAAAATGGGGATTGCACAGAAGAATAGCAAGTTGGATGCTTCTTTTATTGCTCCACCTACACCCTCCCTGCCATAACTCTCCACTCACTGGTTCTTATCTCTGCTCTCTGGAGTTACACCAGAAGTCCCAGCAAGTCCATTTCTAACTAATTCCTTAGCAGATGCTCTCAGCCATAGCTCTGTTACTGAAAAACCACGGCTGCAGGTTAAAAATAAAGCAGGTTAAAGCACAAGTGTGGCTAATCCGTCCAGAGGGAATCCTCAGCTCTGAATTTCTCCGTGCTCTTTACAAAGCAAAGGAAAGCAGTGATGCAGCTCCTCCTGGTGACTTCTGCAGAGATGCTGGTATTAATTTTACTTACATCCTATAAATGAAAGTGTAGAAACCCACAAACTAGTCTGTTTTTAGAAGGGTCAGCTCCCCTTAGCTGCTGGAAGCTGGACAGAGGTGAGGCCAGGGTTTTCATGCTTGGGTCCCTGCCTTGATTGCAGACAGATATTGGGGAATGACCAATTTGTTTGCACATCCTTAAGCTCCAGTGATAAGAGGTGATGATGCCACTACAACTAACAAGACTTAGGAGTATTTCAAGCTGCTGGGTTGTCAGATGGGGAGACAGTGATCAAGCATCAGCCGATGCCAGAAATGTAGGTCCAGAGTCATCACTGAGGTAAGGGCTAAATCAGCTGAAGAACTTGTCCCTGGTTTAGCAATTCCCTAAATACAGGATTTCCCTGCAAGGATGGCCTTCCTGCTAAACCCTCCCTATTGGAAACTGCATTTGTAAAAGGGATATCTTTTAGTTCTGCCCCGCACCAGGAGAAAAACCTGTTTCACATTCTGAATGGGAAGTCTGGGGTATATTTTATGCTGTTAAATACCTGCCCACAAGGTCACCTTGTAGCTGTACCAACTGTGCAGTTTGTACAGCTGCCAGGCTGAACACAACCCTAAGTTTTTTAATATAACTGAGTTTATTGTATGAATCAAGTGTGAGACTCCTGCCATAGAAACACAGAATGGTTTGGGTTGGAAGGGACATAAAAACCATCAAGTTCTCATCTCTTGCCACAGACAGGGACACCTCCCACTAGACCAGGTTACTCAGAGCTGCATCAAGCTTGCTCTTGAACACTTCCAGGGATGGGGAACTCACAACTTTTCTGGGCAACAAAATTATCCCAAAGGATTTCTGCTGGCCATGAAGCTCACCACAATTTTTGTGTTTCTCTTAAAAATATGTCCTTTATAAAAATGCATTAGGGACTGACCCCATCTTTGGGCTTGCTAAAATGGTTGAAAATTTTTGTTCTTAGATTACACCCCCAAACCTTTCTTAATCCTTTGGCTACCCCACTAAAATTGGGTCTGACCTGAGCTTTGTAAGGCAGCCCCTGTCACTGCTACCTGAGTGTTGCTAATTGCTGCTTTGTTTTGCCCTGGGCTGAATGGTTTCTTTCTAGGCAGTTGATTGAATCAGCAAAATTAATGTTTGTGGGACAGGGTGTTCTCTGACAGGAACCAAACCATTGCGTTAAAACAATTAAAAATTAGTTTTTCTCAATTCCATGTATGTCTGGCCAATTCTATATTGTACAGCTGGTGTCCATACCCTGGAACTTCAACAGTTAGAGTGATGATGACTTGCACTGACATTAATTACAGCGTTAAAAGACTCTATATGCATTCAGGTTTTGAATGCAAAAGACTGATGAGATGTTTCTTCTACTGAGATTTTAAAAAAACCAAACAACCAAACCAACAACCCCAACCCTCATCTTACATGATCCTATTAAAAACACTAAACAAGCGAAATGTTCCTGTATACATAATGACAGTGCATTGGTATCTAATTCAAATTCTATAATCCCCACAAGAGTAAAAGGAAAAAATTTATTTGGAAATAGATCCAGGTATAAATCTTTTAGTAGTGAGGGAGTTCCTTATAAAACCAGTGTGTGTCTGTCCTCCTAAGAGGATCATATATATCTCATAAAGAGATGAACATTTGGATGCTTCATTTATTAAGGCCTCTTTTTGGCCTCAGTTTTAGGAACACAATTAATTAATCAGGAAGTACTGGTAATATTTACATTACATATTTCTGGAGGCTGCTGATGGCATAGGTTGAACCAGGTAATCCACTGTGGTCCCTCCCAACCTGACCCATCCTATGATTCTGTGAGGTGGTGGAGTCACAGAATCACGGAATAAGCTGAGTTGGAAGGGACCCACAAGGATGACTGAGTCCAGCTCCTGCCCTGCACAGCACCATCCCTAAGAGTCACACCATGTGCTGAGAGCATTGTCCAAACACTTCTTGAGCTCTGCCAGGCTGGTGCTGTGCCCACTGCCCTGGGGAGCTGTTCCAGTGCCCAACCACTTTATGGGTGAATAACCTTTTTCTAATATCCAATCTCAACCTCCCCTGACACAACTTCAGGCCATTCCCTCAGTCCTGTCACTGTCACCACAGAGCACAGATCAGTGTCTGCCCCTCCTCTTCCCCTCACCATGAAGCTGTAGCTGCACTGAGGTCTCCCCTCAGTCTCCTCTCCAGGCTGAACAGACCAAGTGCCCTCAGCCACTCTCACACAGCTTCCCCTCGAGGCCTTTCACCACCTTTTTGGCCTTCCTTTGGATATTCTCTAGTAGTTTAATTTCTTTTCTATATTCTGGTTTCCCAAACTGCCCCCAGCTCTGGAGGTGAGGCCACCCCAGCCCAGAGCAGAGCAGGACAATCCCTCCCTTGCCCGGCTGGCCATGCTGTGCCTGATGTCCCCAGCACAGGGATGTCCCTCCTGGCCCCAGGGCACTGCTGGCTCATGTTCAGCTTTCCATGGACCAGGACCCCCAGGTCCCTTTCCCCAGCGCTGCTCTCCAGCCCCTCATTCCCCTGTCTGTCCCTACATCCAGGGCTGCCCATCCCAGGAGCAGAATCGGCACTTTCCCTTGCTGAGCTCCACATGTTGGTGAGTGCCCAGTGCTCTCATTTGGGGAGGTCTCTCTGCAGGGCCTCTCTGCCTTCGAGAGAGTCAACAGCTCCTGGCAGTCACCGTGCCCGGAGGTGTTTGAGAACAAACTGGAGGTGTCCGTGGCGGGGCCATGGCTCGGACCCGGTGATCTCGGAGCCCTTCCCCGCCCTCACGGCTCCCGCGCCTACAGCACCCAGAAGGCCGCGCGGAGGCGCTTCCGCCGCCGGGGCGGGCCGAGCTCGGGGCCGCCGCCGCCGTCATTGCGGACGGGACGATGTCTCGCTGCAGCCCCGCCGCCGCCCGCCTGCTCGGCCGCTTCCTCCGCCGTGAGTACCGGGACGAGCCCTCCCGACCCTGCCGCGGGGGCCGCGGGCAGCGCCGGGGCCCGGCCGGGCCGGGCAGGGCAGGGCAGGGCCGGGCAAGGTCACGGCAGAGCGGGGCCGGGCGCGCTCGGCCCGCGGGCACCGGGGCGGGACGCGGGGTGTCCCCGGGGGTCCCCGCGCTGCTCCCGGCGCCGCTCCGGGCCCTCGCTGCCGTTCGGAGCGGGCGGGATCGCCCCGCTCGGGGCAGGGACGCGCCTGGCTGCCAGGGAGCTGTTTGTGAATTTAATGGGAAGTTTTCCCGTGGAGGGTGGGCGGCCGCAGGTGTGGGGACACGGAAAGGTTGTTCTCTGCGCTGTGGCCCCGGAAAGACTCCGAAGGGCAGGGGCCGGAGGAAGCTCATAGAGTTGGGGCTGACCATTGCGAGGGGTGGAGGCCTCTGGAGGCCCCTGAATGACCCTGTGGTTTCAGCACAGCGTGGTAAAGTTCTTTTTATTGCCAAGAATAAGAGTACAGGCCTCCGTTTGTGGAGAACACGAGCAGTCCGAGACTAATACTTCAGCTCGAAATATTTAATATGTGTTCTTGTGAACATCACACTGAAAAATAAAGTGGTTTTCCCCCTCCTTTTTTTTTTTTCTTTCCAGTGTGCTGCTTATTTTTTTTGTGCAGTTAGTGCTGCATCGTCTTGAAACAGAGACTTGTAGTGGTGGAACAAGGGGTAATGGCTTCAAAGTGAAAGGGAGTAAGTTTAGATTGGATATTAGGAAAAAAATTCTTTACTGTGAGAAAACTGGAATGGGTTTCCCAGAGAAGCTGTGGCTGCCCCATCCCTGGAAGTGTCCAAGGGCAGGTTGGACAGGGTTTGGAGCAATCTGGGTAGTGGAAGATGTCCCTGCCCATGGCAGGGCGTTTAAACAGGAAGGTCTTTAATGTCCTTTTCAACCCAAACCATTCTGTGACTGTGAGATCTGTGTGGGTATGCCCAGGCATAAGAGCAGTTACTTGGAATCTAAACAGAGGAATTTGTGCTTTAATTTGGTTCTTGCAGCTGGAAATGAATGAACAAACTTAAACTTACCTCATTTCACTGCACATGAAGTGTTTTTATCTCTGTGGGATGCTGGTTTGCAGGTCTCGTAACATGATCTCTCAACCATGAGCTGATCTGAGTAGTTCTGTGTCACACCTACTGTCCAGGTGGGTATCCATTCCTGCCCCTTGTTCTCCATGAGCAGGACCAGAAAACTATTTATGCTGTTAGGACCTCCCACAATTTCTCCCACTTCAGCTTTTTGAATTGGCTCCCCTGGGCCCAGTGGGAATTGGTTCTGATGGAGGGAAACAGATGGGAATGTAGCACCTTCCAATTTAGCTTAATTTATGCTCACAGCAAAGCTACTCTTGGGGGTAGTTTTACATGTTAAAAGTCCACATTGTTCCCTTTACAAATAGCAGTAAGAGATTCAGGGAATAGTTCTTAAAATTATTTTGAGGGGTAGAAGGGAGGAAGAGATCTAAGTGGCTCATTAAATGTTTTTTTGCAGTGGTTCATGAAGTCTTTCACAGCAACTCCTGCAAGATGAAATAGTCCTTCATTGGAAATCTTTGGTTTGATACTCTTTACCCTTCAAAGACTGTGGAAACCTTAAATTTGGACTTTGTACATAAATTTTCACTAACAATTAACATCTGCTTCTCTTAGTGATTTGAAATCACGAGTTTCCAGTGTGTTGCAAAAGAGATTTTTTTTGGTGCACTGCTGAGGGAAACATGCAGGGTGTGTGTCCCTAAGGTTGAAATCAGGAAGTTGTGGAAATGGAGTATGAAATCTGTCCATGAGTGGTAAGTGCTGCTCAAAGGTCAGCTCAGAGCACTGCTGGTGTATGGACAGAATCAGAAGAGAGCTGTTCTTGTCTATACCCTGCCTTGGAGAGTTTTTGTAAGCATCTCAACTCATTGGAGAGTCAGGATTAGGGATCCCATGTCCTGGATGTGTTAGAAGGCTTTGGAGAACTCTTAGATTAAAAGATTACGGTAATTATGTGAGTAACCCTGGCAAAGGATTGCTGCAGAAATAACAATCCAAAGTGAAGAATTCCTTAATTGTTTTTATGTCAACAGTGTGGAGGGAGGAAAGCTCACAAACCTTTACCTGCACACATTCTTAGTGGAGAATGGGGAAAAGCAGCTTGTTGGTTTACAAGAAATAGATTATTTGTACTGAGGAGACACTTTTTGATTAGCTGAAAGGACTGAAGATTTTCTGAATGCCATTTCCCACTAGTCCTAGATTTGTTTTAATGTGATGGGTGTAGTGTAGGCATTGCATCTGCTCTTTGCAGCCTGATTCATTTAATTAATTCCTCAACTCCTATTTCATGGTCACAGATCAGGTTTTCCATAATTAACAGGAATTTGGCAAGGGAAGGGTGAGAAAGAGAGCCTGGGGACTGATAAACAGGAATCCTCTCAATGTGTAATCCTCTTAAACAAAGGAGTAAGGTATTTTGAACAATCCCTCCATAACACAAAGACTTTTTTGTCAGTAAGGATCATCTTCTGCTAATGTAACTGATAACTTCAGGGGTGAGTTCTTGGAGATGGGTTTATGCTCCTCTGTACTGTCAGGAGCTCCCCAGAGCTGTTCCTCTTGTGTCCTCCTCAGGCCTAGCATTTCTTGGCAGAGGAAGGAGAAAGGAGATGGTCATAAAAATGAAAATTAAGCATGTAGAAAATACTGAAAGGAATTCCCAAAAGCAAGCTGAAGGTCCATAACCGATGGAAGATAAAGAGGGGGGGTTGGGATGTGTGTGTGGAAGAAAAGACACAGCATTTTAAGTAGGGCTCCTTGTACCTCAGTCCTTCCCTGAGTTTCCCCTACAGTGGGATCCATTTTCCCCACTTACGTTGGAGCTCCTGTGATTTCTAAGGCTTTCTTATTTCCTTACTTAGGTAATAGGAAAGAAAAGGAATTTCTTCCTTCATTTCCACGTTCTGTGGCTATTACAAGGAGCAATAGAGGAAGAGTTTCACTTACAACTTAGACTTCTGGCAATGTAGGAGTCAAGTCAGGTCGTTCTGGAGAGGAATCTGCTGTTTCACCTTGCTGTTATATTAGGCTAGTTTTATGAGCCCTCAGGTATTACCTCAGCTTCCAGATATTTTTTTTGGTCGGGGTAAATGTGGGTAAAAAGGAGGCCCTTTGATTTGATTTGTGTTCATAGGAAATCTTACAAGAAGTCTTGAAAAGAACAAGTTTTGAGCTTTGTACAGTTTGAGTGAAGAAGAGATTTAGCCCTTAATGTCTCTGCTGTTGCCTGGTTGGCACAACCCAAGTAAGAAAGGCGTTGGACAAGATGACCTTTAAAGGTCCCTTCCAACCCAAACCATTCTATGATTCTATGAAATGTAGCTTGAGTTGCCTTGTTTTAAATGAGATTTGTGCCTGTGAGGTGTTGCTGCTCAAGGAGTGCCTGAAAGCTCAGTGTAAACAGTATTGAAATTCCACGTGTGCTTTAAAATACCTTGTAGATGGGTCAGTTTTCTTTTTAACATGTGAATTCATTTGGACTTAATGAAAAATAATGGGGTATTTTTCTAGAAAGACTTGTTGATTGTAATACACAAGTGAGCCTAAAGCCCTGCTCGAGCCTATGGATTGTGATGTTTTTCCCTAAGAGGTAAATGAGGTGGATTTTCCCGTTATTTGTACTGCAGTGAATTCTGTTCTTGGCTGGGACTTTGTTCCCTGGAAATGCCAGACTAACTACCAGCAGCGTATGGTATTGGAGTAATTTTGTACCCTAGTTTCTAATAGGGTTTCTTGACTATAAAACAGCTGGGGTTTCATATACAGGTTTGTACCCCATTGCTAAATTTAGATCTTGCTTTTCAAATCTCCTCTGAGACAGCAGGGGTTGGGTGCTTGAGCACTTTTCATAACTGCTTGGTTGTCCTGTAAAAGGGACCAAAGTAGCCTCTTGCCACAGTATATCTCACTTTTTGGCTATGCAGCAGTTAAAGTACTGGAAAGCCAAAACAAATGCAAAGTCATTTGTATAATTTTATTTTTAAACCACAAATTGAACAGGGGTGGGGCAGAAATGAACGGTGTGCCTGGGAAAGATTGTCCAGTCTCTTATTTTTAATACACTTTCCTAAAGGTCTATTACAGGCCTTTGTTGGATATGGTAGTGTTATCTTAGAACTCTTACCTGACAAAATAGAACATTTTCCCTGTGCTTTTGGGAAGAGTTTGATTTGTAAAGTCTTGTCCTTATCCTCTAGGACTTCATCTGGAGCCTTCACCTTTGTAACTTGGCCTGTAATTTAGACGTGAGCATTAAAATAGCGTCACCAATGGGTTTGGCTTTTGCTGATTCACAGCTGAAGAGTAAACTTTTTTTTTTTTCCCTCCAGTCTTCATGAAGCAGCATGCATTTACACATAAGCACTCAAATTTGTTTAAGTAAAATAAATTGTCTGAACGGGTTTGGAAGTTGTGAAGCAAGTCCTGGGTGGAAGCTGAGACTTGGCTTCTATTTCTGACTCATACCTGCTGTGAACTTAGGCATGCCATTTCCACTTTCCACCTGTTTCTTTCTCATCTTGTATCTGTCCTGACTAAATTGCAGCTGCTTGCACCTAGGACTTGCTGTTTGTGCCACGTGGAGCAGAGCCCCATCGTGACCCATGCCCCTGCTGCTCCCACTGTGCTGATAACTGGGGCAGACGTTCCTGCTGCAGGCAGGGCCGGGATCAGAAGTACAGAACTGTATCAAGCCACTCTAAACCCCCCAAAACTCAGACTCATCCATCCCAGACACTGCAAGGTGATTTCTAGTTCTTTTTTCATAAATTGCTTCAAAAATATATTGCTCTCCGGACATTTGCCCATGATAAGCTGCCTGTCTCTGGAGACAGCAAATGGCTCAAATCTGTAGCCAGCCTTTTTTGAGCCAGCTGTATTTTCTCTGAAGCAGGGCCATACAATAATGTAAGAGGCACATCTGGTTTTCAAGAGTAAATCCACACAAAGCTTAAATTCTAAGCTGCCTTTTAGATATCAGTGCCTAAATGGTTTTTTTTGATACTTTAGAAAATGCTCAAAAGCTTTTTATCCTTGAAAAATATATTTATACAGTCTCCTGAAAATGGAGAATCGACAAACTTAAGCTTTCAAAAACTTTTTTGTGCAGTGTTAAAAATATCTGAAAATAGATTGGGAATGAACAGTTGAAATGGGAGTGTAGAATTGCTGTAAGGTGTAGAGAAGTGTGACTATTTGTCAGTTTGTCAACAACTAAGAGACTGTGAAGTCTCCCCCACTGGAGATACTCAGGAACCATCTGGACACAGTCCTGTGCAATGTGCTGTAGGATTACCCTGCTTGAGCAGGGAGGTTGGACCAGATGACCTACTGTGATCCCTTCCAGCCTGACCCATTCTGTGATTTTTATTTTTATTTTTTCAAAGTACTGAATTTGCTTAGTGACAGATACGTGGCTAGCAAGCATCCCTGTTACTTTGCAGGTGGATTTGTCAGTGGTGTAGCACAGACTCTGTAAAACTTAGATCTGAATCAGTTTAGTGTTCCTGTTTGTTTTTTCCCTTTGCAGGCCCATTTTCAAACATTTTCATTCCCTCAGGGCAGTGCTGGTGACAATTACTGTACCAGCTCCTTCCCAAGGGACCATCCTCTGCTGTTCTCAGGGTTGGGTTTCACCCAGGCACATCTCATGACCATGAGGGATTGCCTGAGTGGCTGGGCTCAGGTAGATCTATTCCCTGCTCTCCTGACCAGCATTTCAGCTGTTCCTGTTTTTATTTTGCCACTCCTTTGCCGGAGGCAGGCTGTTCTTCACCAGGTGTGCCTTTGAGGTGGTTCAGGTGCAGGTGCTTGCAGCCCTGCCTAGGAAGGCCAAGTCCTCAGCTTGGACAAAGATTATCCTGTGCTGTCTTCTATAGCTTGGATTCTCTCTCCCCTCCCACAGCCAGCCTGGTAGCCCTGTTCATTAAATGTCAGCCTTAGACATATTTTCCTGGAATCATAAAATCACAAAATGGTTTGGGTTGGAAAGGGACATTAGAGATCATCTCATTCTACTCCTCTGCCATGAGAAGGGACACCTTCCACCAGACCAGGCTGTTCAGAGCTCCATCCAGCCTGGCCTGGAACACTTCCAGGGATGAGGCAGCCACAGCTTCTCTGGGCAATCTGTGCCAGTGCCTCACTACCCTTATAGTAGAGATTTTTTCCTAATATCCAATTAAAATGTGCTCTCTTTCACTTTGAAGCCGTTCCCCCTTGTCCTGTCACTACATGCCCTTGTCAAATAGTCTTGCCCTATCTTTCCTGTAAGTTCCCTTCAGGTACTGGAGGGAATAAAGTCACCCCAAAGCTTTCTCTTTTCTAGGCTGAACAATTCCAATTCTCTCAGCCTTTCCTCATGGAAGAGGTGCTCCATCCCTCTGATCACCTTGGTGCCTGCTCTGGACTGGCTCCAGCAGCTCCAAGTCCTCCCTGTGCTGGGACCCCAGAGCGGCAGGTGGGGTCTCACCTGAGTGGGGCACAGGGGAAGAATCCCTCCCTCAACCTGCCCACCCTGTCCTGGCTGCAGCCCAGGATACAATTGGTTTTTGTGTGGCTTTTCCTAAGGATTTCACATGAATTTTGTCTGTCAGTGCTTTGTATTTCCTGGCATAACGAGTCCTGCAACCGTATTTGTTGTGGTTTAGGTTAAAACACTGCAGGTCACTAAGCTGAAGTGCACTTTTACCACTTCCCTGACAAGTTTTCTGCATCCTAGTCTGTACCTTTCTCTATGGAGTTTTACTTTGTGTCCGTGTGAAGTTGAGGATTTGCTGGAGCTCCTTAGAGAACAGCAGAATGTGGCTGGAGTTAAATCCTGGGTTTGCCAGCACTTTCTAAGAACAGAGGAAGGACTTCAGATTTAGCAATAGCACTGATGTCTGTAGGCTGCTTCTGGCGTGGTTTGGCTTTTCACTCTTTTGAATACAACTGAAGCATAAAAGCAGTGTAGCACGAAACTTTAGTTAGCCAAAGAGAACCATGTAACTGTGTGATGGAAATGTGTACGTATATGGATCTTAGAAATTTTTTTGCACTCTCTTACTAATCCTAAGAAATTGTATTATTATAAGAATTTAATAATGCATCTTGACAAATTCTGTGCATTATCACTTTTTAAGAATACTTTTTTTCTTCTTTCTTCTTAAATCTTTTACTTCCTTCCTAAAAAGAGAAAAAGAAAAAATTATTCTTCCCTTGTTCAGGCATGCCCGAGTGTGTATATGGAACCATGATTCAGGATCTGTTATTTTGATTTCAGTTTCACTGTTTACTTCCTTAAGTCTTTGTTGCTAAAGTTTTGAAAGAGCTAAAGGGCTAAAGAGTAACGTATTGGTGTATATATTTGGGATCCTGTATTAGCATTGTGCCTTCCCAGGTTTACTCTATGTATAAATTAAGGGTTTTATGCTAAACACTTGCAGGGAGTAAATTGGTTCTGATCCCCTCAAAACTGTAGTGTTTGAAAAAGCATATGGCAGTAAATGTAGGTTTGCATTGTAGTTATACCAGAAGACCTCTCCCTCCTCATCTCCAGCTTTCTTCTGTGGTAACATTTTGTGTATTTGATGTACATTCCTTTCCCTTCAGCACAGATGCAGTCATTCTCCTTGGCTTTTGTTGCCAGCACGCACTGTGCTCTTTTTCTACAATTGAAGTTTTCTTCTTTCAGCACCAGTGTTGTGAGAACAAAATTGAAAATCACTCTAGTGGAGTATCTGGAGAGCTGGGTTTCCTCACGAGCCCAAATGTGTGTCCAGCAGTGATGCCATGGCAAGGAATCTGTTGGAAAAAGATCTCTTGCTGTCTGTCTTGGCATTAGGTTTTTCCTGAGCTGAGGGACTCTTGAGCTCCTCAGTATCTCTTGATTTGTAGTCTGGACTGTGCTCTGTTCACAGGGGTATAACTTAGTACCAGTGTTGTAACACCCTCTGGATATCAGGATTTTAGTTCTGCTTTGTCACTTGGCAGAATTTCGGAGAAGATAAAAACGTGTTTGTTTGCAAATGAAAATAGTGCTTAAGTTGTTTCTGCCTTTGTTGTGAGGAATCCTGTGGTTGCACTGTTTTGAAACTCTTTCTGCTCTTTCTCAGAGAAAACAGAGATAAGTTGCATTCTTTTACTTTCTTAATCTCTGTGTTTGGTATCAGGTGTTATTTGGCTGTGACCAATGGTTTTAGGAGGTAGATTTCTTTTCTGACCAATAGTTGCTAGAATATTGATGGTATAAAAACCCTTCTTGTAAATAAACTTTTCCCTTTCGCCATCTTGACGTCGCCTGCCTGCCTTCTTCTCTCAGCCAACTCCTGCAGCCTCGGGGAAATTAAGCCACAGAATCCTAACATTAAGTGCTTCATGTGAGAAATACCTCCCCTAATTTCTAGCAAACTGAGAAATCACCGTGATAGGGTGAACTACAGGTATTTAGTATCTCAGAATGACAAGCACTGAATGAGTCTTCAGAGCTGCTTTTGAAAACATGAGCTGTTCATGATTTTTTGATATAAGCATTAATTGATATGCACTTACTTGGCAGGACATTTTTTGAGTCAGAGTCTACCAAAGGAGTGGATTAATGGTTTGTGCTCTCTTTTCTCTCCAGTTCAACAGAATGGAGTCCGACACTGCTCCTACTCGGCGTCCAGGAAAAACCTGTATGTTAACAAAAACACAAAGGTTATCTGTCAGGGTTTTACAGGCAAACAGGTATGTTTATAAATTATTTCTTCTATCGCACTTTCAATCAGAAAGTTAATTGGTAAAAAACCATAATAATATATAAAATGGATTATGTGCTGCATTTGTCTGTGTTGATAGGAAGTTGGACTTGCTTCAGCATCAGGAAGGCCCCTTCAGCACTGTAATTTACTTTCTTTGGCCCAAATACTTGTGCACAGGCTTGAAAGTTGGTTTTGAGTCATCTCTATTATAGAACTTACCATTTTTGTTTTTCATTTTGATCTTAAGAAATTTTATTGTATACAGCTGAAAGGGTTTCTTCTTAAAAGGATATTTGCAAAAAAGCTGCCAAAACCTGACCATTTTAGAAGTGCCTCTTTCACAGATGCATTTCAATATCAATGCCTATGAACTAAATTTCTGTTTTTATTTCAAGATATTTAATAATTTTCTCAGATTCACTGTTTACACATTTGCAGGGGGAGAAGGCTGCTTTTGTGAAATGATCAGCTAGTCATGGATGAGCATGCTAATTTCTTCTATTTCACTGTAGTGTTTGTCATCTGCCAGATTTGATGTGGAAAAGGAAATGTGGCTGCTGTGTCTGCAGGTGTATCAGCAGCACACAACGAAATATCCTTTAGCATGCAACCACAGTGCTCCGATTTTAAAAAAGAAAAAAGCCACCCACATTAGCATATTCCAAATGCATTAAATGCATTTAAAGCATGTGGATGCACTCTTCAAAATATCTGATTACATATGTATAGTGAAAACTTCCCTTCTTATTGTAAATTTAAGTGCCATAAATTGCCTTCAGAATTACAGATAACATCAAACTTTTTGTTTAATTTTATTTGCTATTACATGCCTTCTAACTTTACTTATTTTCTCTCTCTTAGGGCACCTTTCACAGCCAGCAGGCATTGGACTATGGCACCAATCTAGTTGGAGGAATTTCTCCAGGGAAAGGGGGAAAAACTCATCTAGGTCTGCCTGTGTTTAATTCTGTGAAGGAGGTAATTTGCAGCAGTGACTGGAGGGCACAGAGTTTAAAGCTGCTGAAGGGCTCCTTATTTCATTGCTCACGCTGGAGAGACAAATATTTGAGCCATGGATGTCACTGGGCAAAGGGTGAAATGGAAGCCTTGTAAAAGAGGGAGCATTCAGGGTGGTCAGGCACAAATTTGGCTTCCACTGTGCAGTTCACAGAGTTTGGGTACATTTGCTTTATGAATGCAGCTGGTTTCTGATTAATTCTGGTGTGCATGATGAATTTTTAGCGAACTGTTATGTAAGAGTATTTGTGAGGGTGATCATGGGGCAGATCCCTTCCACACAGTGGGCAGTTCTCAGTTCCCTGGTTGTGTCCCCTCTTCAGGGAATTTAACACTTGCTTAGATTATAGTAAATTAATACATAACCTTAATTCATGCCTGAGAATGGATGTATTTTCAACAGCTTGTTGTCAAACATTCTCTTCAGCCCCACTAAACACACGGTGTGTTTTTTGTTGTGTCGGTTGCAGGCCAAAGAACAAACGGGTGCTTCAGCCACTGTTATCTACGTCCCTCCCCCGTTTGCTGCTGCTGCCATCAATGAGGCCATCGATGCAGAAATGCCCCTGGTGGTGTGCATCACTGAAGGGATCCCCCAGCAGGACATGGTGCGGGTCAAACACAAGCTGCTGCGGCAGAATAAAACCCGGCTGGTGGGCCCCAACTGCCCCGGAGTCATCAATGTAAGTCACCTGTGGGTTTGCTCCAAGGCTGAACTGTTCCTAGTGGTGGTTTGAATGTTCCATCTGACTTCTCCCACTCTTTCCTTAGCCTGGAGAATGTAAAATTGGTATCATGCCTGGTCACATTCACAAGAAAGGAAGAATTGGTGAGTTTTTGAATATTTATACGTCATCTAAAACACAAGTTTGGTGCTCTAGTGTTCTTCCTTGTGAGGCAAAGCACATCCTGCCCTGAAGAGAGTTGATAACACTATGGGACAGCTTGTCTGTCCTCAGTTTGTACCTAAATTTTGGCATTATCAATCCTGAAGGCCAAAATCAGGACGTCTTCTATAGTGGGCACTGATGGTGGAGACAAAGCAACTGGGAATTTCCTTGGGTGATGCGATTGACTTGGTATCCTCAAAAGAGAGTCTTGAGGAAACTTCCGTTTTTCTTGGGATTTGAGAGCACTGAGTTCTCCAACACTATTCCTTCCGACAGCTTGGCTGCTTAGGACTGGGATCCTACACCTGTAGTGATCTCAGCGTTAGAGCAAAGAGAAGAAACTACAGGCAAGTAGTTATAACTTGATAATTTAGACATGATAGGATACCATCACAAGTGGAAGTGGCAAATATACCCAATTTTCAGGCAGTGTGGTTAAGGGCAGAAAGGCAGTGATTTGTTCATCATCATTTGTGAGTGTTAGTCACACCCCCTGTGTGTAATGAGTTACACACCCTCTTACATGCAAGTCCCCTGTCATGACTTCTGTCAGCTCCTTGTAAACTATAGAAAAAACAACTTGATTTTTTTTCAAATGGTGCAGTTCAGGAGCTGTAGAGAAAATTCTTCCAAAATCTACATTTGTACTGAAGTAGAGCTTCAGAAATATTGTTGTAGACAGCATACACTGCTATTGCCCGTCAGCAAGGTAACCAGCTTCACTTGAGCACAGTAGGACCCTTTACAACATTCCCAGTTTTTTTGATGGAAAGTGTGTTTATTGTGGCAAAGCCTTTTCAATGCTGTTGAACTACAGGGAGTCCATGCAGATTTTCTAGCTTGAGGAACTATCTCTTAACCACTTCTGACTTGAGAATAGACTGCACCTAGGGAATGCTGGAAGATGTGTTAACACTCATGTTCCACCGCCAGCTTTCACAAATACCTATAAACCTGGAATTGAAAAATCAGATGGCTGCAATTATGCCCTTTTTAAAAACCACTGAGACATTGCTGTATGACTGTAAAAGGTAACATCAACCAATGTTGCCCTGAGCTCCATTCTGAATCAAATTTCTGTTCAGATTTTCTAAATATATACAAAAAATGTGTTGCAGTCACAAGTTATTAGAATCTGAATGCAAGGCACATCAGGTACAAAATAAAACCTTTAAAATCTTGAATCCAGTAGCTCTGCCATTGCTGGAAATGTTTTCAATGGTGATCCAAGGATCAAGGAATGAAAATGTAGCTTTGCTACCCTCCCAGTTTCATCTAACATTGTGACCTTTGGTGATGTGCTCCCCAGCTTTCTATTGCTGTGAGGCATCCAAGAATCAACTGAATATACTGTGATGCAAGGTATAAAAATAGCCACAGTCTTTGGACTTTCATGTGTAGCTTCTCTGAGGGAATCTGATCTTAATGGTAAACAGGGAGGCCTTTTCAAACATAGTAAGAAAAAAACCCTGTGCTAGAACACATCTGAGCGGGCCAGCAGTATAAATAGTTGATAAAACTAAGGTTGTTAGTCTAGTGGTGTATTTTCTCCTCTGTTCATGCAATATATGTACTATGTTCCTTGTTAAATGGCTTGAATTAGGTGGAAAATGATGTCTGTTTTTCCTGAAAACCTTTCCTTTGGGAGTGTTAACGAAAGTCTTGACTTGAAAAAATGAACAAAAAGCCGTGCAAATATTTTGCCGCTGCTCTAAGCTCTGGGCTACCTTCTATCCTGAATTTAAAACTGGGGTTGTGGTCTCTTGTAATATTGTAATGTAAATGCCAGATGTGTTCTGTAGAGCAGAAACAAATACCTTAATAGTGATAACTTGCATTTGTGCAGCATTTTTCTGTTCTGGAGGATCTCTCATGTGCCTGGTCATACTGGGGATGTGATTAATACAGAATTCTTTTGTTAAGAGTTGAGCCGCAGCTGTTTAAAGTTCAGTGCATCGGCTACTCACATACAAGATAAGAAGTATGTTCTTCTGTTTGCTTTTCAGTTTTCTTTCCTGGTCATGCTTTAGCGTGACAAAAATATTACTGACTTCCTGGGCAGATTTAGTCCATTGACACTTAAGTGTCAAAAGGTGACAACCAAGAAATAGTACAGATTGACTCTTACAGAGTATTTTGGTAAGGACAGCTGGAATCTCATGTTTATTGAGGTGATTTTCATTAATATAAGAACAGCTGCCTCTAGTCATGTGCTGTGTTAGTGTTAAGTTTGCCTTCTTTTCTTTCCTCAAGGTATTGTGTCAAGATCTGGAACCCTGACATACGAAGCTGTTCATCAGACAACGCAAGTTGGGTTGGGGCAGTCTTTCTGCGTTGGTAGGTTCCCTCAGAATCAGTCTGTTGGACCTAGACTAATCTGCTTTTTCTTTACAAGCATAAATCCAAAATAATTCCTTTTTGCGAGTGTAGAATTTGCTGAATGGCAGTTGTGTTGAGAAATGGGATGCCTATGTGCTGTGAAGAGTATAGCCCTTCTCTGCTATCATTTCTACATCAGGTTAATAAAAGCCTTAAAACCAGCTTTGAACAGAGAAGTGCCAGCAAATATGATGTCAATTTGGAAACAGACTGTCCCAAGAAGTTTAGTTTTTTAAAGGGATAGGGCATTCTTAAGCATTTAGTTGGGTTAAGCAAATTCAGTTTCCTGACAGCAAAATTCTAGGGCTGGGATATTGGTCCTGCCGTGTTCATAATATTTTGTTTATGGTTTATGGAAAGATGAACGTTCAGATATCAGAGCTTTCTGTAAATTGTGGGGGGAGGTATTTGGAGCTGGAATTTGATACACTCTGATTTGGGTAGAGCCTTCAGAGCTGCCTGTCTTAGGGAGCCTTTGGGAGTACTCCTCATGCTGAAATTTGCTTTGGAACTTCTGTCGTAAATGCAATATTGTTACCTTGACTTAGACTCTTTTGTGGTTTTAATTTTTTTTCAGGGATTGGAGGTGATCCCTTCAATGGAACTAATTTTATTGACTGCCTTGATGTCTTCCTGAAGGATCCTCATACTGAGGGGATCATATTGATCGGGGAGATTGGAGGAAATGCTGAAGAAGATGCAGCAGCATTTTTAAAAGAACATAATTCTGTAAGTCTCAAACCCTTTGCTTCCAGACACCTTCATAGTTAGCCAGCTTCTTTTGCCACATCAAGGAAAACTCAGTTCAGTCTCTCATCCTTTTTTACAAAAACCCAGTCATTGTTCTTTAAAGAAAAAGACTTGAAATTAAGAGTGTTGTCCAGATTAAATCTGATGGTTGGACTTGATCTTAGAGATCTTTCCAACCATATTTGGTTCTGTGAACTGGAGAGCAGTGTCAACTTTAGATTTTTATTCCTGTAACAATATTTGTGATGATTTTTTTTTGGTATTATGCGTGAGTGTTTAGAGAGATTTAAAATTTCTGTTTGCTTCTGGTTTATGATGATTATCAGGAGAGAAAGTATTCCACACTCCTTTGTGCTGTCTAAGCTGTTGAATAACTTTGCCTGGCTAGTTGATATCTAAATAAAAAATACAAAATGAGCAGTCTGCCACCTGGAATTGCTTTTCCTCTCACCCTCCTCCACATAACACATTTATCTCTTCCAGGGCCCCAACTCCAAGCCAGTGGTGTCCTTCATCGCCGGCCTGACGGCTCCTCCGGGCCGGCGGATGGGCCACGCTGGGGCCATCATTGCTGGGGGAAAGGGGGGAGCCAAGGAGAAGATTGCAGCCCTCCAGAGTGCAGGGGTTGTGGTCAGCATGTCCCCTGCTCAGCTGGGCAGCACCATCTACAAGGTTGGTTCCTCAGACATTGGCTCATCCAGAGAAAGAAGCCACTTCTGAGGGAATACGAGTTGGGAGTCCGTCCCTTACCTAGACACTCTGTTGCTCTGAACATCCTTAAACATAAGAACTCTATTGATTGGACAAGAGTCTATTGACAAATTACAAAATTACTGCATAAAAGATATGTGCACACAGTTTTATTTAATATTGTTTCATAGAGAAGTAAACGTAGCAAAATAGAGAAGAGATTGCATTCCGCTTTCAAGCGTAGCAACTTGTTGAAATTGTTTTCTGGATGCAAAGAGCCTGAATTAGTTTAAAATATGAGAACATTATTTCTAAATAGGGTATTTGAGGAAGGACAGCCTTGGCATATAATTCAGAGTTATGGCTGAATATGTACAGCTGAAAAACTGAGGTGTGGAATGGGATTATTTGCATTTTACTTAATTCATATCCAAAGAAAGGGATTGCTTCACAGCTAGAGGAGATGCATAATTCAGCTCTGTTAGGTATCTTTTGTTTCCTGTGGTGACTGTATAGTACAGCATCTCCACAGGTTGCTGCGGGATTCTTCCCTTCTTCTGTTGTGCTTTTTCTTTACTAAAATGAAAATCTTCCTTTTGTTGCTTCCCGGGTTGGAGTCCTTTACTGTAAGGATTCTACTGCAGTTGTGATGCACAATTGGTGTTTTTCAAGCCTATTATGCTGTGCCTGGGAGCAAATGGTTCCTTGACAGCGTTGCAGTCTGGCACTGACTGCAGTCTGGCTTTGCAGAGATGGTTTGTTAATGTGAGGTGGAAGAATGCTTATTTTCCTTTCCCCTAACTTGCACATTTCATGCATTTTATATATTAATTTTTAATACCATTTTATGATTCTTAACATCAGATTTGCTAAGATAAATACAAAGTAATTTGAAACAGAAGAGTAATAGAAGCATTTTTTGTTTTCCCCACTGGTGACATCTGTGTGCTCTTTGCAGGAGTTTGAGAAAAGGAAATTGCTGTAAGAGAAGACACTATGGAATACTGTCTCCAAAACACCAGTGCAGCACCGGCCTCCGCTTACTTTTGTCTGCTAATCTTCAGTTGCCCCAATGACTTGACGTTGGTCAATGAATTCGACTTGGAAGCCACAAACCTCCTGGCTAAACCTGTTTTGATGTCTCCTTGTTTCAGACATTGTCACCCCGTTGTAAATCACAGCAAATTAATAAATCTACTACTAAATCTGATCCATCTTTTGAATTCCTGAAGCAGAGCCTTTTCTTCGGTCATCACAAACAAAATCTTTTGTAACTTAAGCACTGCCCCTTTTTAAGGTAAAGTTGCTTGTAGAGCTGCTTTTATGGATCAAGGCACTGACTTTATGCACATACCACACTTGGCTTTATTTTTAAGAAATCCAGTCCTACTCATTCGTTGCTGGCAACCTTTGAACAGTAGGCCAAAGTTTCCGTCCATTAAACCAAAGCTGCTGGATCTGAAGGGATTGCTATTGATCCACGTAGCTGGATATGCCTGAGGTCCAGACTTTCTCTTCATGGCTGATTAGCCATGCACAGTGCAGTCCTCTACTGGCAAGGAATTCTTTTGTGTATAGAGATGGAGTTGTTATTGATAAAAATTAATATAATTTCACATGCAAAATATATATTCAAAATTGTCTGTGACTATGAAGATGATTTGGTCTTTAGCTTACATTACCTTAATACCACTTTATCTTAATTAGCATTGCACTGCTCGTGTTCTGCAGTCCGAGTAACAATGGGACATAGTGGAGGAGAATTACTATTCTCTAGAAAATAATATAATAAAGTACCTTTCCTGTTAACCACTCCCAGCACTGTAATGGAAACCCCCTTTTTTTTACTGTGGATATAGCCCAAGTATTGTGCCTATAAATGTTGCAAGTTTTATCAGGATGGACTAAACCCCAGAATGCTTTATATAGAGGACTGAAAGTTCATGTAACCTGGCACTTGTTTAAAGCTAACCTTGTGTTCCATAAAGGTGCTGTTATGAAAACTCATGTCGTTATTTATTTAAAACTTGGTTTTCCTACTCAAATCCCTGTGGGATTTCTTTTCCTGAGGCAAGCAGGTGTGTCAGTACTGACACTGGCAGCTCCTAGAGCTAAGCCCTGATGAAGTGCATAAGGGACAGGGCGTATCTCTGCACACAGAATGGGTGTTAGTGCACTTGATGGATGCTCTGGCATCACCTGGGTGATCCAGGCCTTGGGACACAGAGATCAGGTGCTGCATTGTTCACCTTGGAATGATTTACTGAAATGAGCTTGATGTGCTGTCACTGGACAGCTGAAAGTAGGACTGAGCAGTAAATCATTTGACAAAGGTTGTGACAACAGATAAAGGTTTTTTTAACTGGATCTGCTCGGTTTTCTGGTGGTGCCTGATTTAATCTGGAGCCCACCGACGGGTGCCCTTTAGAGAAATAGCAGTGCTAAACTGTCTCAGTCTGTGCAAGAGTGCAATTCCTCAGCAGGGAGTGTCAGGGAATTGCAGCCAGTCTTGTTACGAGCCTGATAATCAGAGTAACTCACTGTAGTGCTGTGCTGGTGCCCTTTGGGATGGGCAATGCTCCGTGATGAACTGCCTGAATGTCATCCTTATAACAGATGCTCTTCCAGGACAGCCGAGGTGGAGTAAGTTTCCTGCTAGGGATTGCTCCTTGAAAGCTCTTTCAGAGGCACCAGCTATTTTAGAAGACAGCCATGAATTCCAATGATTGCTGCACCCTGAGAAAGTGTTTTCTTCTATCTTGAAATCTGAGGATTGGTTTAAAAATTCACCCCTGGTTCTAAGGTTTGCAGCAGTGTCCAGTTCTGCTCCTCAGCAGCTGCCTGCATCTGCTCCGGCCTGGGGCAGCAGTTCGTGCCAACCTGGAACTGATGTCACCTCAGGATGGGAAAGGACCCTGACCTTGTCTAACAGAAAGGCTTGGTCTGAGCAGTTTTCTCTTGCTGCCTAAAAATGTGCACTTGACAAATATCAGCTAATTAATGACAGCATCTCTTTGGAAAATGTATTCACATCTGTTTAGTACCATATGCTCTTGTGAATAAATATTTTGAGTAATCTGGTCTGGAAAATTACCGATTTTTTTTTAGGCAAAACTTAAATTAGTGTTGAGCCTTAAACCTGTTGCTACTTTATAACCTAGTAGTTAACCTATATAACTATAACCTGGTATAACTTACAACCCAGGGGATTTTTATGTGCAGGAGAAATGCTGCCAGTGTTGGTGTTCTCATAACATTTTATGAAATAGTCCTTTTTGTGTTTCTTGATCTACACTTGACAATGGTGTCAATCCATAAACCACTTTCACTTTCAAGAGATAAATTCTGGAAGTTCATTTTGGTCAGGGAAATTTATTGCCATGCTGATTTTCTTCAACAGAGTAGGATGTAGACCCCCTTGGGTTTTTTTCTCTTGCTGGACAATATTTGCTTTTGGATGATCACTTTCTAGTGATTGGATCCCCTGGTAGCAGCCAAATGTCAGTGCAAATTGGGCCAGAAAATGCCAGAAAGAGACACATTTCAAGGGGTTTCGAGAAAAACCTCTGACTTCTGTGCTGGTGGGTTCAAAGCACTGGCCAACTTGTGATTTAATTTTGAAAATTAACTTAATTTTGAATTAACTTTTTTGTTGAACTTAAAATTAACTTTTTTGTTGAACTTAATTTTGTTGAAACTGTGGAATGAAGTGTTCTGCTCTAATGTAATAATTTGCTCAGTTTGCCATCACCTTCACCTTCCCTTTCCCATTCCTCGTTGCTGGTCAGGATTAGATGACAACTTTTCCTGGGAAGGGCTGTCTGATACCATGGACAGGAGCCTGCAGGTGATTTTGGAAGGTGGCAGTAGGAGCTGTGCTGCTGTGGACACCTGGCAGCAGCAGATTCTGGGTGTTTTACACAGTGGGCTGTTCCTCTTGGAGCATCTGTATGGGGCTGGGAGTGCTGAGACAGCCTCTGGCTTTGGGATGACTAGAAATAGCTGGTGAAGAGGGAAGATTATCCAGGTCTGATGTTTTCCACAGAAATTCTAACACCAAAAACCAGAGGTCTCTTGGACATCAACTTGCAGCACTCCAGTAGCAATTAAATAAGGTTTATGCCGCTGGCCATATTGTTACGTAATTGTTTTTTCCTGAGTTATTTAATAAGGGGTTAAACTGTATTTCTCTATCAGAGATTCTATCCCAGCACAGGGTGGTGCAGTTGGTCTGTAATTAAGGCTACAATTTGCTCTGTGCAGCCCAAGGCTCTGAGGACCCTTCACAGAGGGCTGATTGAGGTGAGTGGTGGGGGTGTTTCGCAATGTAGGGTAAATAATGCACTATCCTGAAATTACCTGCCTCTTCCTTCTTTCCTGCCTGGGCTGTATGATGCAACATGGAGCCGTGTGACTGAATGTGTGATGGAGGTGATTCTATGATACAAGAATTAAAACTTGTTGGGTACCATTTCTAGGGAGAGGTTACATCAGGATGTTCCCTCTCCTTGTATCTCTGTGAGTTTGGTTTAGTGCTGAATTGACCTGAAATAAGTATCAGCAATTTTGGAAAATTTCTTGACTCAGAAATGCTGAAACACTTAAAATTCTCAGAAGGAATTTATCAGCTCATCCCATTTGAACTTGAGGAGCAAACAGGATATTTTCCTAGAAGTAGAAATCTGAGAGTTTTGCTCAAGTTGAAAACCTCAGGGAACTTGCTCAGAATTGCACCAGGGCTGTCATTTGTTTGTTTGTTATGTTGGGGTTTTTTTGTTTGTGGGTTTTGTTGTTGTTGTTGTGGGTTTTTTTTTTTTACTTTGTTTTGGTGAGGTTTTTTGTGTTGTGTTTTTTTTTTTGTTGGTTCCAGGTCCCACCTGATATTTGTTGGACCTGCTGACGGTCCATAGCTCACTCACAGGACCCAGACCCAGACAATTCGTTGCCACTCACAGCATCCAAAAACTCTCATTAAATCTGACTTGCTTTCTGCAGCAGTTACCTGATCTCAAAAGAGAAGGAAAGAGATGGCTCTCAGTTTACACAGACCACATAAATTTATAGGATTGGGAGTAAACCTGTGTTTCTGTGCTATAATGAGTAACCACACAGAGCAGTGTTTGTGCTGGGAGTAGGAGCAGTGTCCTGTAACGATGTCTGTGCTGTGCAGGTACATAATTGAGGGTCTCTTAAAACCTGTTTTGTTGCTGTAAAAGACAGCACAGCAAATTTATAGTTTCCAGCACATCTGTAACAGGACAAGATAGCTGCTTTAAAAACCCCCACCAGCCTCCAAGCCTATTCCTTTCCATTTGCTGTCTCGCTCTCTAGGTGGCAGGTTTTGACTCCAAAACATGGGTTTGGTTCCTGCTCTGATCTCTCCCCAGCTCAAAGTGTGCTGGAGAAATAGAAGATGAAAACAAACCACTGCTGCTTTATTCTTTCCGGGTGTTAGATTGGTTTGTGGTCATATCCTTTCATGTGGGTTGGAGAGAGGTGTTAAAGAACCTGCCCGGCTTCCTCACGGTGTTCTCAGTACACTTATGGTGTTGAAACTTCTGCTTTTTCACTGTGGCCTGTGTTGTCCGAACTGTGTGGCTTTGGCAGCCAAATGGGACCTGCCTTAGAGAAATACCTGTCTTCATTTTGAAACAGGGCTTAACAACTCCGACTTTGCTTTTTTTTTTTTTTTCTTTTATCCAGCTGTGTTCCCCTTGGAAGAGAAGCATCCTCCATGCTGCTGTGGGCACCAGGCTGCTCCTCAGCGCCAGCTGGGCACGAGACCACTTTGGTTTAGTGGAGCAAACCCAGCCTAGCAGGAGGTGTCCCTGCCAGTGGCACAGGGGTTGGAATGAGATGACCTTTTGAGGTCCCTTCCAACCCAAACCACTCCATGATTCTACAGCTCAGGGTCTAAAGTGTCAGCCCTTGCACGGACGAGGCTGCCAGGGGTGTTGGGGGCCTGGAGCATTGTCTGGGGACAGCTGCTGTGTCCTGTGCACACACCCGCATGTAAAAGTGTCTCTGAAGGGCAGGGTCTTGTCCAAGGTCACCCTCTCCTTCCTCGTTCTGCTTTCAGCCTGCAGGTCTCGTTATTCACTATATCCCTAGCTGCAAGGAGGAGAAGCAATAGGCAGGAGATTTAGCCTCCGATCATCTCAGTCATTTAACTGAGTGTATTTTATTTATCTTTCTGTAGGCAACTGTTATGTTTGTTCAAGACAGGCACTAAATATTTTTTCTTCCCCCAAGTATAGAAGACTTGGATGTAAATCCAGCGAAAGCTCACAGATGCCAGCCTAGCCTGTGGCTCAACCCTGTCCCGAAACTTGGAATTTGGGGCGAGATCCATATCCATATCCCAAAGTTTAGACATGTGGTGGACTCCAGTGCTTGGGGAGCACATAAGGAACGAGGCAAGGACAGCAGAACCTTTAAAATGGTCAGGTTTCAGACATGTTTGATCACCAACATCTCCTGGTTGTAGCAGAAACTGAGACACCCACAGCTGCAGGACAGCTCCACTGCCTCTGTCTGGAGCTGCCATCTCCCTCCGCTTGGCCGAGGGACTTACCCAAAGTCGTGTTGGAAGTTTTGCTGCCACTCCCACACTTCAAAAAGTCACCTGAGCTTTCCTTCCAGTTTGAAGTTTATACCATTTTGCTCAGTATGCGCTGTGTCATCCTCATTTCTGATGCATTGAAACACAGCAGCAAATCTGTATTTTTCAATTTGTCCTATTTATGGTACGGCCCATTACTATTGCAAAAACACAGTTAATAATTTATTTAATGTGTCTTTTATAAAACACTTGAGAATGCCAAGATCTGATTTTGTACAGGGAATGAAATCATACAGCATTAATCCATTCTTTCGTGCAATGATGGAAAACAATATAATTAGAAGCCGCTCTTTCAGCCTGGAAATTGTAATTGGATTGTGAATTTTATAGCATCAGCCGTCAAAGAATAAACAAGAATTAGTCAACTAAAGAAAATATGCTCAGCTTGTTTCCAGCAGGGGCTGTCTTCTGTGGTTAACTTTAGGGGTTATGGTTGTTTGTTCATTTTTTTATTTGCTGCTGGCAAATAAGGCATCCTTAGAGGATGCAAAGATGGATTTTTCCCTAGGGAAACCTGCTGTGGTGCAAGTCACTGCAGTTCTCCTGTCCTCTTTGCTTTCCATCTGGAAGTTTGCTTGGAGCACCTCTTGATGTTTCGGTGCTCCTGAGGATCAGATTTTGAGATTTGGTGGGGAAGGCAGTGTACCCTAAATGGGGGTGATATAGCAATGGTCAAAAATGAAAGAAAAGGACTCAAACCCCCATAAAATGGGGGTGTTGGGGAGCGACAGAGGCAGAGGAGAGCAGGCAGCCGGGGAATGGTGGAGGGGAAGGGGCTTGTCTGTATTTACTGCTCACCCATTTAACCTGCATTGAAGCACAGAAAAGAAATTGCTTGTCAAGGTATTTATTAGCTCTGCTTATGATGAATGGTAGAAATTATCTTGTGTGAAGCACTTAATGAGGACTGGGTAGAAAACAGGCTTCTCCTCCAGTGGGAATCACAGAACATTAAGGCTGGAAAAGGCCTCCAAGATCACCAATTCCAGCTGTTAACGCAGCACTGCCAGGTCCCCACTAAACCATGTCCCTAAGCGTCACCTCTGTGTGGGTTTTGAACACTTCCAGGGGTGGTGATTCCACCGCTGCCCTGGGCAGTCTGTTCCAGTGCCTGATCACCCTTTCTGTGAAGAAATTTTTCCTAATATCCAATCTTTCGGAGCTTCTTTATAGCTCTGCTAGTCCAGGAGCGAGGGTGGTTAGACCTTCAAAGCTACAGAAGTGTCTCAGGGCATCTCCTGCACAGTGATTTGTGTCCCAGCAGCCTGTGAACATTGGTGTTCTTCCTTGAGGAACTGCATCCTCTTCTCTTCTCTTCTCTTCTCTTCTCTTCTCTTCTCTTCTCTTCTCTTCTCTTCTCTTCTCTTCTCTTCTCTTCTCTTCTCTTCTCTTCTCTTCTCTCCTCTCCTCTCCTCTCCTCTCCTCTCCTCTCCTCTCCTCTCCTCTCCTCTCCTCTCCTCTCCTCTCCTCTCCTCTCCTCTCCTCTCCTCTCCTCTCCCCTCCTCTCCCTTGGGGTTCCCAGATGGAAAGCTGTTTCCAGCTCTCTCCAGACAACACCACATTGTCACCTTACACAGTAAGAGCCCATTGGAATTTTTTGTCAGACAGTGAGAAGTGAGGTTTTGGTAAACACTGCATATTCTTATGGAGATGTTACCTTTGGTTTATGGTTAAATAAACCCAGTAACAACACAGCCTCCTGAAAACACTCGTATCCATAAATTCGAGATCCTCCATTCTCCCCCCAGCCCATGAGGCTTTGCAGTCGTCCTCACTACATCACTGTCCCACAGACAGGGCTGGGGACCCTCCCGTGACAGCTTTATGGCTGATGCCTGAAGAACGAGCTGTTACTCCTTGCAAATTATTTTCTAGATTGCCACCAAAGTATACATCATTGTGTCATGGGATGGCAACTATATTAAATCTGGTTAGATAGTTAGGGTAGGTTGCTGTCATAAATCAGCCCCTGCCTGCCTGCCTGCCTGCCTTGTTGTGGTGGAAATACAATCAATAGTTGTTGCAGCAGTTTATAGAGTTAAAAACATTTCTTTTTGCAAAACAAATTTTTAATGCTTCTCCAATTCATTAACATCCTGTCTATTTACTGCTTTGAAAAAAACCCCAAACACATCATCCTCTCAGAATCTGCATTGTCACTTCAATAATGCATCCGTAGGAACATTTGGAAGTTGTTAAAAAGGGGAATTATTTCATCATGATAAAAAAAGAAGGATGAGAACAGCTCAGCTGAAAAGATTGCGTTGTCAGTTCTGATTTAATGTGTGAATAATGCTTGCAGGATGGGGAGAACATCTTCTGCTGGATAGATTGTTTTTATGTTGTTGGAGTCTGAGTTCTGGGATTTACAGCTTCAAACTATGTTCCTTTTTTTCTGAGGATAGTTATAATGAGCTGAGGTTTGTTTCATTCCCCTTGGCTATAAGGATCTCCTGGATGCCAGTCATGCAGAAGCTTGAAGATGGTTTGGATTAGAGGAAGTCAGCTGAAAGTTTAGACCAAAAGCGCTGCTGCCAACTCTCAAGGTCTTGTTGCGTGCCTTGTAACTAAATTCTGCTCCGTAAGTGCCCAGCTCCAGAGGCTGGAGTCCAGAGGTGTCCCTGAGAGGCTGCCAGCCCATTGCAGTGGCTTTGTCCCCATTTGGAGGGACACTTTGGGGGAGCTTGTACCCCAAGGCTGTGGAGAAAAGCTGAAAACCTGACCTGCCTGCAACCTGAGAGCTCAGAACCTGAAACGAGGGGAGCTCTGCATCCTCCAGAGACAGCTCAGCCATAAAACCCTTCTGAAGAGTTCCCTTTGCACAAGCAAGGAGACTATTTTTAAGAGCTGGAGTTTTGAGGATCCTTTTTCTGCTTGCTGCAGGCTCCCATCTTCAAAACCCTTAAGAAGTGTGGCCACAGCTTCCAGGGAGGATCTGAACAAGAAGGAAATGGAAAAATTACGTTCCTGACCACACACCTCCAATCGATGTGAGTGAGCTGCCTCAGGTCTGGAGGTTACAAGGTGGCAAGAGATGGCTTCCATGTAGTTCATGGAATCAGAGAATTGCTTGGGTTGGAAGGGACCTTAAAGATCATCCAGATCTTCAGGCCTCATCCAAAGGCTGGATGAGACTGTTGGAAAATATACCAGTTAAAAATTTTGTATAACTTTAGTCAAAGGCTTTGTTTGTCTGTTTTTTCCTTGTTCCTTTTCCCAGGAAAAGAAATTTTAATTTTCTTTTCAGGACATTGTTCTGCCAGGTGAGGTCTGATGAACTCAACACGCCAACAGACTGGAGCAGCCCAAAGATCCCCAGAGAGATAAAAACCATCAACAGAACATTAACAGAACATCGGTGGCCATCTCCAAACATCCACTCCAGAGCACCTCTGACAGAGCTGGAGACATCTCACCTGGAAAGGACTGATAAGAAAATTGAAAAATGAAGATCTAATTTACATTGGAGGCAAGGGGATTTGGATCCAATAGAAAACTGAACACTGAGGGTTGCTCAACTCTGAACCAATGAACTTTGAAGCAATGCATCTCTGTGGGTTTTGACTGTATAAAATTTGGAGGAAAATCCCGTAAAAGGAGTGCTTCATAGAATGATTCTCTCTGCACACCCGAGCTGTGTGTGGACGAGATGATTTCTGTGGTACACCCTGGCCAGAACAACATCCTGGCCAGATAATAAAGTAATGCCTTGACTCTCTAACATGAAAAATATTGTGTTTTTCCCACAGTTTTGGTGACAAGACTTGAAGGAACCTGGTTTAGTGGGAGTTGAACAAGGAGAGTCGGACAAGAAAAAGCTTTCCCTGAGGTCCTAGATTGTTGTTGGGGCCTCCCTTTTCCTTTTGTGATTAATACAAAGCACCTGTTTCTGCAAAAGTGCCTCTTTCCTACACTGGCATCCTCATAAGGGGTTGAGGTCTTCAGGTATCTCAGGTCTGAAGGTGTTTGCAGTGCTTCTGCATTTTTGGGCAAAGTGGCCATGGCAAAGAAGTGTTTGGTGCAGAACATTGGCTAAAATGCTTTTGCCTGTGTGTTAGGAGGTCATGCTTAATGGCCATGATGGCTCGTTCTGCCTTGCAACACCTGTTAAAGTCCTTTTTACTCTGCAGACCTGGTGAGATCATCCCAGGGCTCATTCCTAACGTGTGCTTGGTTTGGTGTCTGCCTGCAAAACATTCAAAATAGTGATTTGTGCCGTGGATAACTGTTCTGCATGGGCTTTGACCAAAGCCTGTGAATGCTTTACCTCAGGGAAACTCAAGCTAAGTACACAACACAGGGGGCAGGAGGGGAGTGTCTGGGGGATCATAGTGGGGAAGGGACTCAGGAGGCCTCCAGCTCAGTGTCCTGCTCAAAGCAGGGTCAGCAGTAAGGTCACTGCAGGAGACCCAGCTGGGCAGCAACATTTTTTTTCAGAAATTTGCTATTTGAACATGAAGCTGCTCTTTGCTTTGCATCCCCACTGTAATCCCACACTTCAGTTTCCTGTTTGCAGCCTGAATCTGCAGCACCGCCAGCAGAGTTTGGGTATTTTAAGCTCTTTGTCTATGTGGACACTTGAATTATCTACTTTGGTGGGGTTTGGTTTTTTTGATACTCATTTAGAGTTTAGAAGAGTGACTGATCTCCAAGCTGTGGTGAAAGGGAAGGAAATCCTACTGCTCTTGCCCATCGTGGTTAATATGAAAACTGTGCTTCTGCTTCACAATCAGTTTTGCTTCCTAGGCTCTCTGAGGGTCGCAAACTATGTCCAGTGAATTTCTTGGCTTCTCTTTCATTTTTCTACACACCTCAGGAAGATATGAGTGAGATATTAAAAGGCTTCAGACCAGTTTGACTTTAAGATTTAAGAAGGGGCAAGAAGCCAAAACAGTGTGATGTGGAAGGTAGCACAAACCACAGCTTCGTGGCACTGGAGGGTCCTTCACTCCTAGAATATCCTGAGCTGGAAGGGACCCACAGGGATCATCAAGCTCATGAGTAGCAATCCCATGCTCTATCTTCCTGGGATCCCTTACTGCCTTTGCTGGTTCAGTTATTTCAGCATTTTCTGTGAACAACATGCATTTTAAAAGCCATAATTTTAATTGTGAGAGGAAAAATAAGGGAGGCAGGGACACAAAGGAGCAGAAGTTCTGCTGCATTCTCTTTCCTTTTAGCTACACCCTTCTCTCATCCCTCCTTTTCTGCCCCTCCCTCCACGTCTTCCTGGCAGTCCCTGCAGGAGATCAGTCATTTGAATGGGAGCAAGTGCCACTTGGAGATAATCGTGAAGGATGACAACCATGAACATGGCAGAAGAGCTGAGGTGTTAAATTAAAAAAACGCTGCATTTGTGGATCCAGGTGCTGATCCATGGGGCTCCCTGCCCTGACAGAACCATCCCTGTTTCCCACATGGAGTGATGGAGGAAAAGCCTCTGTTGGTATTTTTGGCATAGCTGTGAAAAACCTCAGCAATGAGAAGAGCTCAGGGAAGGAAAATTAAAAGAATCAGCCCCATGAAAAAAACCTCTGCTGAAACAAATGAATAGAAATAATGTTGTAGGAGGTGAGTCTATCACTCAGGCTTTTCCAGCCACACCAGAGCAAGGATCCTCCTAATGAAACACATTTTAAAGTGATGAAAGCAAACACCTCTGAACAAATACAGAAGCACCAGGAAAAAATTCAGACAGGAGATTTTCCTGAGAAAAGCACAGTGAATTAGAAAGAACTGATACTTTTTGCCGAAAGTATAGTCATCACACGGGAAGGGGACATCAGGAGGGCTGGTAGAGTTGCCTGGTTGGGGGACAGCTGGAAAGGAAGGAGCCAGCTGCAAAGGTTGGCACAGGTGAGCCCAAGAATATTTTTAAACAGGCTTGGAGCCAGTGGTGGTTTTAACACCTTGTTATTTTAATGAAACTGAAGCACCTCCAGCTGAGCCCTGCCTGAGAGGCAGATGAACCTTTGGCATCTGAGTTAGGAAGCTTTGGTCTATCCTGGAAAGAAATCTTTCCTTCTGTGAGGAGCAGTGTGTGAGCGGCAGCTGTGCAGGTCACCAACCTTCATCCTCGGCTCTGATTTGGCAACCCCTGAAGAACAGACATTCCCCCAAATTCCCCCGCAGAGACACTGAGGTAGCCCAGCACAGGTTCAGCTCACTCAAAGTTAAGGCCACTTTGTACTTTTCTAACCAAACAAAAGTTCCAGATGGCTCAGGGAAGGCTGATGATGCCCAGTGTAAGACTAATTTTTGTACTTTAGGACTGAAAATTTGTTATGGGCAGAGCAGCAAGAATATGAGAATATTGCTGCCTGCTTTCCTTAGTGCTGTGAATGCTCCTGCCTGGATTCTTGCTCTCTCCTTGGAGAACAGTAGGAGTAGGTTTGTGGTCTGGCCTTCACCTGCCCCACCTGCCATCCAGTCTGCTCTGAGCCAAGTGCCTTCTAGAACATAATGCCCTGACTTGGTAAGTTTATTCATGGATCGATGTCTACAAGGCTGATTCCCTTTGGGAATCCTTGCTCCACCTCTTCTGCACCTGGACATCCAGTTTGAGAAGTCAGCTTGGTGGGAAGGGAGGTGAGAAGTAGTTTTACAGACAGAATGATTTTCTCTCATCCTGAAGCTCTGGAGCTTTTGAAAAGCTTCATGACAACAATTCTTTATACAACTCCATCTGAGACTCTTTCCACTAGTGTATTTCACCCTCTCTGTTTCCCTTAGAATTTCCTTGTATTTCCATTCCCTCAATCCTGTTTCATTTTCCTCTCAAGGCTCTGCCATGTGCATTCTTCCTGCTGACATGGTAAGTTTTTTGTTCTCTGCTGAGAAATGACTCATTTATTACAGTGGGGGTCCCAGCTCTTCCCCAACTGTGTACAGATGCCCTTCGAATCGAGCTTTGAACGAGCTTCATGAATAATAATACAAAAATAACCCAGTGATGTGATTTGACTTTGGCTCTTGGAAACCTATAAATCATCTTAAGCACAATCAGTTAAGAAAGTCCACCGTGGAGATGAGCACGCCTTTGCCAAGCCAGAAATAGGCTCCGTGCAACCTTTTTACAAGACTTTTAAACCCAGGCACGGGGGGAAAGTAGGTCATTTTGGTCACATGTGGAGACTTGGGCAAGGTTTCCATCACTCTGAGAGCTCGGAGAGAGCCGTATCAACGCTGTGAAGATGTCAGGGTCCAGATGGCAGAGCTCAGAGGCGGAGGGTGTGATGGATTTGGAGCAGTGTGGGCTCGGGCTGCTGCCATGTCCCTGCTCAGCGTGGCACGGGGTCAGGGCTCGCACGAGGAGGACACGTCTGGAGCATCGTTGCCATATGGCAGGAGGGATGGAGGGCTTGGATTCACCATCCCTCCTCCATCCATGAGGTGGGTGCAGGGGGAGGGCGGTTGAATTATTAAAATGCGGATATGGATCTAATACTGATATCCACCTGAGATGGACAAAGACTCTCTAACTTGTTAAGGTTAGAAAGTGTGTGTTTATTTCACCGCCGGAGAGCTGCAGGGATAAGTCCCAAATGTACAGCTCCAAAGCAAAAATGCAACACAGAACTTATTTATCTATCACAAAGATGCATATTTAGCATAAGCGCCTCCCATTCCCCGCTTCGTATGGAAATTACCAAAAAGTCATTAAGCATGCACAGTTCCTGCAATGGAATTGGGTCGGGGGTCTTTAACTGAGTCTGAGGGCTGCTTTTGATGAACTAATATGGGTCTTCCTCACTGTGACCTTCTTACTTCGTTGGTTTTTGACAATACATTTGACCCTGGAAAACTCCCAGTGCTCTCTTCTATTGCTTCTAAGTAGGTTGCATCTGGGCAAAATTTGTAACTGTCTAGGCTCTCCTTTGAACCTCTTTTCTTAAGATTATTAATTGTCTATTCTAAGCACAGCTGAGTAAATATCAAATAATCAAAGGGCTACTCTGCATTTAATCATTAATTTCTTTCTAGCTGAGTTCTGTGTCTTTTTCTATTCTAGTTGATTTTAACAGAACTAACTTTTATCTCAAATCTCTACATTTAAGTGTCTAAAAGAAAACCCTATGTTTCATGGTGGTGTCTGGGGAGCCCTGCTGGGGTAACCAACACGGGCTGTGCTCCTCTTTGGGCTGGATCATGGCAGCAAGAGACACCCAGCAGTGCTGGCTTGGCCTCTTGTCCATGGCCTGGCTCAGACCTCACGGATGGAGGAGAGGGAAGGCTCAGCCCGTGAGATGGGGAGATGAAGAAAATAAATTTGCCCCACAGGATCTGCTCTGTGCAGTGCAATTATGAGCATTTATGTGCATTCATGTGTAACCAACACTTCGGTCTCACTGGGTGCATTCTCAAGGATGCTTCCTTGAGAATTTTTCCTCTTCTTCCTCTACCCTGTTATTCATCAGTGGCTGCCAGACAACGAACCAGTCCTTTTTTAAATTTTTTTAAAATTTGCCTTTCTGATTCTCTTCTTTCAACCATTAAGCTTTCTTTTTATTAATTTCTTTGTGGTTTTTTTTTTTTTTTAAGGGAGAGTGGAAATGCTTCTTTTAATGAGTTGTACTTCATGAGAATAGTCAGTTCCTAGATCCCTGTTATTTGGTTGCCATGTGAAGTGAGTAACACCTACAATTCCAATAGTATCCTTCAGGCTGGAAGCTCAAGCAGGATGTGCATCTCAATGGTCAGTTTTAGCCCTGTCTGCTTCACCTGTGCCAGTGTTTCAGCTGCACCTGCATCTGATTTTGAAGGAGCTCTGATTTCCTGGGGAGCAGATTTGAGTCTGAGCCTTCAGCAGTTACTCCGCCACCCAGTGACATCCCCCAAATATCCTCTCTGAAATTCTGAATTGGCCTTGCAGGGACTGAGGTAAGAGAAGAAAGAGTTCTCCCTGATGGTTAAAGGTTTTTTTTTCTCCTTTTTTTTTTTTTTTTTTTTTTCTTTCTTTTTTTTTTTTTTGGTGTTTAGTTGCTGTTTGCTCTGCTAGTGAAGAACAGTGTAAATAGCAGAGCAATATCTCCCCTCTAAGAAAGCTGTGGGTGAGCCCCTCCTTGCTCTGGAGCTGGTTGCTGTTGCTTTGGCAGCATCTTTGGGAGCTGAATATACAGCTGGTCTGGCACTACTGGAGCCTGTTACTGCAAAAATTGATCTTTTTGGTCCTAAAGTGCTTATTCTTGGGAACTTTACTGGCTGTGTATGTGTGAAACAGGACAGTAAAATTTGCTGGGCAAACTGGGCTTTAACCATCATCTCTGCAGATTCTAGGATTACTTATAGTCCTTTCCTTCATGGCCTGGTGAACACAGCAGAGTTTGATAGAGATCAGATAAATTATGATGAATACAGCTGTACAATAATGGGCTGATTGCATCTCTGCCAATGTCATAGATCAAATTTGGTTCAGCGTTTCCATGTTTTGACTAAACCGAGATTCTGAAATATTGTGTCTGCTAATTGTGACTTAAATGCTTGAACTCAGTGGAAACTTGGCAGCTGACTGTGATTAATTGTCATATTTTAGTGCCATTGGTGTTATGGACCATAAAGTTTGTTTCAACAAAATGCCAGCGAAAGCGAAAGTTAAATGTATTAAAACACAGGAATGGTAAAATGGTCTGGGCAGAACACCAAGCTTGGGACTGGCATTTTTTTTCCTTACTCTGCTGCTGAGTAACTATAATAAATAAATTTCCTAGGTCTTTCTTTTTCCTTATTTCTATTTTTTTTTTTCTTTTTTTGCTTACTCCATGTATACCCAGCTCAGGAAAGGGATGGTCTGTCTCTTCAAACCCATCTGTGCGGTACCTCGAGAGAGGAGCTGTAAATTCTTCAATCCTGCAGTGTGCCTGTGTGTACCTGGAGTAAAATGGTAATTCAGTCTCCCCCATGAGCATTTCATGTCTGAAATACATCTCAGAGCAGGAACGGCAGCTGAGGAAGGCCATGGGTGACACTGGGAGGGTGACCTGGGAGCCAGGCAAGATGGGGATGGCCCTGCTCTCTGTCTGAAGCACCCCTGGACCATGGCAGACACAGGCGCAGTGGGACCTGCCCCAGGCAGGGACACCTCTCCCAAGTGCTGGAGTGGTGATCAGAGGTTTCATCTGCAAACACAGGGACACGTGGCAGTTTCATGGTGACCTCAGTGCAGCCTTTTGGGGGGCCCAGACCCTGTCCGTGACTTCTCTCCGATATCTGATTTTGGTTGCCCAGCCTGACCTGCAGGCAGTCAGAGAATAATCAGAGCCTATTCCTGCTGCTTCTTCATGTATTAAACTCAAAATCACTTCCTTGGGACGCTCTGTCTCATTCTTTCAAGACTTTTTCTTTTCTTGTCAGTGAGACCAGCTGCTCCAGGTGTTTGCTGCCCTATGGGGCTGCAGTTTCCTGCTCTATCATGTGATGGGTCAGGTTAAACAGAACCCCGATTCCATGGTGGTTTTGGGTGAAAAGGGGCCTTAAATGCCTTTTTTAATTAAGAGGAAATAATTTGAAAAACTCATTGATTTTACTGGATTTGGTGACTGCCTGTGGACTCTAGACTTCTTTAAAGGCATCCCACAGCATTATGTTTTAAAATAAATTATTTCTAGTTGATATCACTTCTTGTGTTTGTGTAGTGATAAAAACACCAGGGACCAATATGGGAGATGGCTTGACCCTGGTTAATGCTCTGTGCTGTGTTATTCCCTTGTACTGACTCTGTCCAGCTGGGAGAGAGATGGGTCTGGCTGTGGCATGGACTGAGGAGATATTGATCAAGGAAAACTCTCTGGAGGGCACAGAGACTTTAAAAGAGAGACCAGGTGCTATCTGAGCTGTCCAGAATGCCCAAATTAGAAGGGCATGGAGTTCCCACAGGTCCTGAGTGGTTTGTGCCCACTCCAGGAGGCTCTCTGATGCCTCAGTGCATCCCAGATGGACCAAGGTACCAGCCTGGGTCCTTAAATTGTGCCTGTGTGTGTCTCTTCATCTTTTATAGCCCAGACTGGGGGGTGTCTGCACTTTGCATCACCTTTGACAGTTTGGCAGGTGGATAGACCCACCAAAATTTGTGTCCAGTGCTCATGAAATCAGCTCTTCCATCCCAGCCAAGTCCTCTCTTCCCTACCAGAGCAGCTTTGAGAGGCTTTCAAGGCACTTGAGACAGGCTCTCTCACTATGTGCCCCTTTGAAGAAGGACACAGATTCCTAATTTGAGTGTAATCTCATCCATTTGGGGCTGAGCAGAAAGCCATTAAGAATACCAGAGACTTATTTTAGCTGTAGGAAGTCCTTAGCACGAGATCTTAGATGGTTTGACTGCTTAGACAATTCCTAAATGCCTCTCTATTTCTGTTGTTATTGTATCTTTTCCCAATTGTTTCCACAGAAGATTTTTTTTAGGAGGAAATTGGCAATTAATTACAATAACAATGATGAAGATTATTAGCTGTAATAGGAATAGTGATAGAACAGAGCTTACCACCCACATAAAACGCCACCGAACCTAGATGAATGAAATCACTACAGGAAATATACGAGTATTAAATTCATAAAGTAATTTCCTCCAGTGTTGTTATCACATCTTCTAGTGTAATCCAAGAAAATAGATGTTCACGTCGAAGCTGTAAATATTCATCTGCGCCACGAGATTTCGGTCCCTCATCTCCTGCTATTGCTTTTTCTATTGCCAGGAATTTTGTTGTGTTATTCCCCTCAAAGCCAAGCTCGAGAAGGCATCAGGTGCACAATAGCAAAGTTAGAGATAGCGCTGGCTGAAATTAAATCCACTCCCGTTGAATCCTGATGAACATTCCTTATCTCCAGAGCCACTCCTGGGCAGAAATGTTTTTATAATCTATTTGGCCATTATGAGGAATGAAAAGGGCTCGTGGGCCTGTTTAATCCTGGGGTAAAGGATGTGGCCATGTGCAGTGCCCTGCTCGAGGTGCCCCAGCTCCTCTGACTGGCTCGGAGCTCCCGAGTTAATGCAAACAATATTATGTTCCCTAAAGGAGTTTTATAGTTAGAAAGAGTTATATGGTAATAAGAGTTATATAGATGCAATACACCTGGGGTGTATAAAAATGCTCAAATTGCAACCCTTTCAAAGAAGTTATCATCCTTGGAAGTGGCTATAAACATGTGTGAGCAGGAGCTGAGGGCTGAAAGGGGAAAAAAAAGTCAGCTGAAGTTTTCTATTCCCGTTTCCCCTGCCCCCTCCTGTGAAATTCGAAGTTATATCAAAGCCTATTGAAATAATTCAGAGCCTGCTATGATGGAGCAGTACCATCTTATGGGGAACCATGATCCTGGTAAGAAGCCATAACCATACAAATAACCCTCCTCACTCTCAAAATAAATGACCATAACAAAAAATTTAAAAAAACCCACAAAAATCTATAAGTGTAGCTCTACACACAACAATATTTCATTTTTCTCTTTAAGAAACATGTCGGGAACCCTACTGATGTTGTTTTAATTCATTTTACTATAGAGCTATTTATTTTCTAACCCTCTGAGGAAAACAAAGTAAAAGAACACATACCTGTACTTTTATGTTAAAAAAATTGGTTTCCATTCCACTTCTGCTTTCACTCTGCAATCTGTTCTTGGAAAAGCAAAGCAGATTTAAATATTTGCTTTATTTGAAATTTTGCTGCTGAAAAAGGATTTAAAGGTGACTGCCAAAAAAGATTTCATTGTAGAATGTAAATTCCTTTTGATAAAAACCTGTTTTCCAGCAGAAATAAACCAATGCATAATCCAGGCACCCTCACTTCACATAACAGCGGAGTCATGTTATCTTTCACATAAAGTTAATTTCAGAGAGAAATTTTCTCAGCCATTCTGGAAGAATTAACATGGCAAGGCCTTCACACAAAACCAAGCAAGATTTTAATGGAAACCATCAGATAAGCATAAACCCACTCCTCTTTTAACATCCAGGTGCATGCAAATCTCATTGATCTGCACAAGCAAGCTGGAAAATCTCCCTTCCAAAGGGCACAGCGAAGGTAGTTGAGCAAAGAGAAATTTTATTTTTTTCCTGACTAACTTGAATAATTTCAAATTAGATTCGAGAAAAAAAACCCCCAAAACAAAACCAAGATATCATAATGATCTCCCTTTACAGTGGGTTTTCTACCATACTTAAAACATTCAAGGCACATGGTGTTGATGAGCTCATGTCTGACCTCCTGCTTTTTCTCATTTTTTTAACACAGTAACACATATGAAAGATGGTTTCCAAATACACGGGGACCTATGGGAGGTATTTTTACCAAAGAACAAGAGGCAATGCTGTAGATATGAAGTGCTTGCAAAATTGGTTGCATGTATATTAATGTTAAATTTTATGGATGACTTTTGTATAAACAGTAGCAAAAAGTTAAAAAATGAAGTGAGTGCTGTTTTTTCTTTTTTTGAGAAGCAAGTCAGTTCCACTCCCTTCATGAAGCTAAAGACGTGTTTTTCCAAGCTGATAGCTTTGAAACACACGAAATCATTCTAGGGGAGCTGTGCTTGCACAGCAACAAAATAAGCAAGATTCAAGCTACCTATTTTTTTTGCTGAAATCAAAGTCTCTTTCAACACACTCAAAAGCCTGGCAGGCTGGATGGAAGATGAATGGCAGCCGTGGGGGAATAGCTCCAGTGCTGTTCTTAACAACCCTTTTACCTCCAAACCAGGTAGAGCAATATCCATGAATTAACCACTCGTGCTGCGACTCGGCAGTAAATTCAGGCTACCATATTCCATTGATTTAGCATAACTACAGTCACATTTATGGCACAAAAACGTTGAGTTATAATGGCATTTTTAACCTTGCTCATTGATTTCTAGCTGTGTCAAGCTGAAACTGGTTGTCTTGTGAACAAACTAAGAATTGTAGATGTCAAATAGTTTCTGCGATAAAAACTTATTCTCAGCCTAACTTATGAATACATCTCAAGGCTTTTAACCCTCCTGCCTTATCAAGAGAAGCCCAAACAGCATTTGTTGAAGGTAAGTCATTTGTGCATCTCTATCCATACTGATCACCCAAGCTTGCTTCTCATATGAATCCTGATAAAACTCCCCAAAGGAAAGCCCTTCCAGGCAGGAAACACACCAACCTTTAGATGTTAGTCTGGAATACTGTTACAGATCTATCCAGAGCACAGATAAAGCTGCCTGGATGGGGGCAAGGGAAGCTGCTCTTCCTTGCAGTTGTGTGTCTTCCTATCTCAAGAAATTAAATTGATTTGCAGTAGCATCTTTCAGCACTTTGGAAAAATCCATCCTGTTGGCTCTGACAGCCAGAGAAGGTTCCTGAGCCGCTGCTGCAGTGGGGCTCAAAGATATGAATTGATGGCAAGGTCTCCTTGCAGGGCCCAAGGCTCAGACACAGTGCTGGTGATACAAAAGCATGGACCAGGGGGACACGAAACACAAGATTTGCCCTTGGTCACACTCTGCTCTGTCTCAGCCTCTGGGAACTGGAGCCTCCCCAGCTGGAAGGTCTCAGTAGGAAAGTCATCTGTGCAATGAGATTTCCGAGCTCAGCTTCAGGGCCAGCCTGGGGCCTTTCCTCCCCTCTGCATCTGCTGCCAGGACATCCCAGCAATGTCCTTCTAGCTCCATCCCAGCAGCAGCAACTCCATCCCAGGGGCAGGAACTCCATCCCAGGGGCAGGAAGGAGGCACCTGGGAAGGAGGAGGACACATCTGTGGGCAGGGAAAGCTTCCAAGGGGGAAGGCTGAGCTTCTTTCCCCCTCTCCTCTGCTCGTGGAGCTGCTGGAGCTGGGAGGAGGACCCACCTTGCGATAAAGTCAACGTGGAAAAGAGGCAAAAAGTCCCAGCCTCCTGTTTCTCTCATGTAGAACAAACATAAAAACAGACGGGCAGGGAGATGTGAAGGGGAAAATCCTGGTTTGTGTTTGCTTGCATGCAAGTTTCTTATTCCTCTTCTAAACTGCACCTGATATATTTTTATTGGACCAAGATGTAAAACCTGAATTCGATTGCAGTCATGATTTCTGACCCACTAAGTGTTACTGAGAATTATCTCTGGAGGCAGAGTAACTATTTAATACTGCATATCCCTTGTGTTCAGCCATGAAAGCTGCCTACAGGGCCTAACATTTCTAAATTGAGTGATTATCTATTGGTAATTGCACTCTCTAGACAGACCTGGGGAACAGACATATGGTTAGAAGAATGGCTCCATTTTTTTTCTCCTTCCTTTTCTTTGGCTGCTTACTGCTAACGACAGCACTTCAGCTGTTTCCAGGCTCTGAAAAATGTTGTAAAATCTGAAGGAGTCAGGAAAAAAAAACCACAAACAGCAGCTTCCCTTGGCAGAAATGTTGTTACCCCTGTCACTTCAAGGTGCTTTTATGCCACGCAGACAAGCTCAGTAGAGGAGACGTCCACCCACTGAGGTCTAAAATCAAACTCATTTTTTTTCTTCACTGGCTCTGCTAGATTGGTGCTCTGTTATCTGGACACGCCTCATTTCCACTATAAATCTGTTCAGGAAGCAATGTATACATCTCAAATTTTGCATCTTACCTCTGTTTTCTGAGTCTTTCCTCTTTTCACCTTGTAAACAGGAATTAGAAAGCCTTTACACCCTGAGAAGTGCCAGTGTTTATGATGACTCTGATTTCAGAGGATGGAAATATAGATCACAGAATGGCTCCTGTGGCAGCTGCTGACCACAGTGAAGAGTGGTGGCAAAAGCTGTTGTGTGAATGGGTAAATCTTCGAGTCCATGGCCTTCATAGGTGGAAAATTCCAGACAGCTCCCGTAGACTTGCCCAAGACATAGCCTGAAAGAGAATTAGCAAATTCCCTTCTAATTATCAATGCTCAGGCACTTTTCAGTGGCTGTGTGATTCTACTTTGAGATCTAAATACTTTCATGGTCTAACTTAATGCCCGGAAAATCTGGAACTAATATGCATATGAGTCTATGAAGTCAGTGTCTAAAGCTTTGAACTCATTGATAACCTCTCAGCTACTGCTCGAGCAAGAATTTTGAGGCACCACCAACCCTGTCCCCTGCGGGCGAGATTATGGCAAGTCCCTTGAAGTGTAAGTCACCTTCTGAAGCTGTCACTGGAGCGATGCAGCGAGGGATGAAGGAACACCAGGGGTTAATCCGTGTGGATAAGGATGCTGCAGTCAGCGCTGCAGCAAGGGAAGGTTTTTCTCCCAAATCCAGTTTGGCTGGAGATGCACAAAGCATCAGAACCTGAATCAAGACGTGTGAGCTGCTGGTTGTCCTTGGGATCTCGGAGAGCTGTGGGCTGCACTCAGTGAGGTGCACATGTGCTCTAAAGGGATCTTAACAGAGTGAGAACTCTGTGGAGCCTCTCAAACTCTCCCTGCGGTGGCCTTTCCGTGCCACCAGACCTTGCAGATCACCTCCTTCTCCCTCCATGACACACGGCCTTTCTTTATTTCCCCAAGGTGACCTTGGTGACAGGGAGCTGCTTCCACAGGACCAGGGAAGAGGTGACTAGAGCTGTGCTGCTGCATTTCAGCATGACAGTGTTTGGCGTAGATACAAATTAAAAGCATGAGAAACAGGTGTTTGGATCAGGAAAAGGCTTTTAATTATGAAGAATATCCTTGCTGACTGGTGGTTCTGCGGTTAAATGGGTTTATCATCATGCTCCTGAGCTCTGTAAATAAACAGCACCCAAACATTTAATATTAATTAGAAATGTTACATATTTGCATATGCTAATATTGAAGCACCATGACACTGTCACAGCTGGAAAAAAATGTGAATTTTTGAGTCACACCTTGTGCCTGAGAGCATTGTTCAAACACTTCCTGAGCTCTGTCAAGCTGTGACCAGGTGCCCCTTCCAGTGCCCAAACACCCTCTGGGTGAAGAACCTTTTCCTCATATCCAACTTAAACCTCCTCTGACACAACTTCAGGCCATCCCTTCATGTCCTGTCACTGCCACCACAGCATCCTCACCCTCTGCACAGAGACCTGGTGGCCTTGAGATGCCTGGGTCTCCCCTGTGTGTTTCCAGCCTCGTTCCTTCTAACTCTCTGAAGATGTCTCACGTCTTAGTCCTGAGAAGCTCTACTAAGATGGGAGGGAAATCATCATCTATGGTTTGAGATCCAGGAGGATTCAAAAACTCTGGTGGAAGGAAGGGGCAAAATACATGGACATATGTCTCTAGAACTAATCCTCCAACTCAATTCAGTCATTAGTCAAAAACCCAAAAACATTCTGGGAGCTGAAGTAAAGGACTTAGTAAAGGACTAATGATTTACCCTTTAATCACTCTACGGTGTAGTCTGCTCCAAAGAGCTTTGCTGAAGTGGCTGGAGCCTGCACAGATGGATGAGGAGCAGAGTCAGTCAGCAGTGGGTCACAGCCCACCTGGGAGGGGAAGCAGCAGCCCCTGAATTATAGGGACTTACAGAAGGACTTGAGTAATCATTCTCTGGGACTGAGTTAAAAGGTTTCACGGGGAGTGGGAAGGGTTGCCAACCTTTCAGGACTCTCACCAGGCTAAATGGCTGCAGCAGTCTGAGATTTTCCTGAATCAGGAGGTCATTAGAAGGGCAATCATTGCCATAGCAGGCTGATTCCTTGGCCCTTTGCAGGATGGTCTGCTGAGAGCTGGCATCTTGTTTTTCCCTTTACAGATGGATTTTGTAGTGTGTGACCCTGCGGCTCAGATGGCCGAGGGAGGCAGAGCTGGCACAGCTCAATCTGAATTTCTTCTCAGGAGGTGCAAACACAAGGCACAATCAGCACAGCATCCCCAGTGAGCCTGAGCAGCCTGGTTTGTGCTGTGCCTTGTCCCTGGGATAGGTGGGCTGATGACTTTCTTTGTAGTGTCATCTTAGAGTGTGTTTGACTGCTGTGATCTGGCAGCGCGGACCTGACCCAGCCTCTCTGTTTCTGCCTCTAAAACAAGCACTTTTTTGCTGTCTGACACTCCCAATTCCTCCCCACACCACATCATTCTCCTCCTTGGCAGCCTTGTGTGAGCTGAGGACCGAGAGGAAGCAAAAATCTATCCAGCAAAGATAAATAAATTAACAACGCACACGAAAACAGCTTGCCCTGAAACTTAAATTGGTTGCTAACTTCCTTCTGGTTTTGGCAGGGAAACAGATTATTTCCAGTGCTTTAGGAGCTTGGCCATTTTTCAGTGTCTGACTAGGGCTTCAATGCTGGGAATTTTATTGTCCTCAGCACCTGCAAAGGCAAAGCTAATATGTTACCGAAGTTTCAAGGTAGAGTTTGATGCTGTTTGGTTTGTTAATTGAATATTTAGCCTGACTTCCTAAGGAGGCAAAGCTGGCTGGCTGTTTGCATACATTAAATTGTAAATCAAAAATTGACCAGGAATGATACCCAAAAGGCATAAGGAGTGTCCAGTCAGAGATGAGAACTCTCCAGAATGGAAGAAGAAAGGCAATATGAGGGCTTTGAATATTCCTGGACAAATCCACATAGAATTACACTGCCCGAGGGGTCCAATCCACCCGAGAGCCTGACCTTGCACCATGTCCTGCTGCATTTTAAGACTTTTCATGAACCATTTCAATTGTGGGCTGAATGCTTTTGATCCTTGTCATGACAAATATCTCATGCCTCCCGTGTGAGGGCTGGAGGCTCAGATCATCTTCTTCCTGTTCATTCAATTAAAATAAATATTTTTGCCTGGTTTTTTTGCATGCATTGGGCAATGGTATCTTGTGAGACAAAGAGATAATTATGTAAAATAATGGCACTATAACCAGCGAGACACCAACCTGCAATTTTTCCTACCTCTGGCAACAAAAAAATCCTCTTCAAAGTCAATATTACGTTAAGAAGAAATCAATTCCCACAAGTAATAAATACCAGACACTCAGCTCACCAGGGCCTTTACAGTTTGTTTCTATTCACATTGTTACACGCAAGGTGTTGGGCTGTTAGGCAGAAATCAGGATGAAAGAGATGGAATGAAATTTGGTCGCAGCCAATTCAAGACATTTAGGAGAAAAATCCTCACAAGTTCTTCTGAGCAGGGTCACACAAAGTGTAGTGGTTCAGCTGCTTTTATTCTCGTGAACGCGGTGCTGAATCAACAGAGATTAGGCACGTACCTGGCTTTGCAAACAGAACAAATTTCCACTGCCTGTGCATTTAAAGCACATTAGCCTTCAAGGGGACTCTGCCCAGAGTATTGAGTTAATCGCATGTCGCTGAGGATTTTCTGAAATGAATCTAAGGGTGGCTGCAATAGTGACTGGAGCTGAAAGTCCTCCTCCTTCAACTCCTTCTGCCGAAGCTGTACTTCTAGGATAATTCTGAGGACCATTGGAGGAGGAGAGGTGTATATATCTCACCTTCTGGAATAGCTGTTCAGTCCAGCCTGAGTTACCTTTCTCCTTCCAGTAAAGAGATGCCCAGAAAATGCTTCATTGGGAATAGATTCTAGGTCTGTGGTAGGAGGCAAAGCAATAAGAAAGACACTCATTGAGGTTTTATGGGTCTGAAAACCAGAAACATTTTCTAAAGAATTGCTCAGTGTATTGAACCAAGGAAGTTGCCTGTGTCTCTTTGTATGATCGATCCCAGAGCAGTTGGGAGCAACGACTGCAGAGGCACTTATCAGCCAAAAGATCTTAATACATTGATTTCATACTCTGTATTGTCAGGCCAAGCCTTGCAGGTAGACTAGGCTCAGCTTTGGGGTTTATTTTCACTCCTCCCATCCCTGTCAAAAGCCTTTGGGTGGCTCTCAAGAGACAGGAGACTTTGGTGCTACTTGGTTCAGGCAGTGAAAATGGAGAAGCAATTCCAGCAATTAATTTCCACAGAAATACCTATCTGCATACAGCTGCTCTGACCAGGTCATTTTCAGGGGAGAGGAGGCTGATGTGGAACGCTCTGCAGGTCCTAACACAGGGATGTGTGAGTGATCTCTCCTTCCTCCCTGAGAAGGAGCAGTGATCCCACATTTCTCTCTGCCCTCACCCTCATGTGAGGGTGCAGGCAGCAGAGGAAGCCTCCAGCCTGCCCAAACTGCGCCAGAAACCGAGAGGGAGCAGAAGGAGACCTGGGAAAAATGAGCCTGTGTGCTTCTCTGCAGACAAATTACATCAAGCAAATATAGAAGGGCGTGATCCAGAACGGCCAATTGCCACTTGTCCTTAAATTATCATCACCTTATTATTTTCTGGAATAAGGCTGTTTTTTGGTAGTTGATGTGATGATCTTCATGCCCTGTGCTGAATCAGAAGGGGTGGACTGACCTGACATCCACTTTGGAAACACGTTTTGCAGGTATTGATGTTTGTGGCTCCATGAACCTCACGGTAAATTCTGATGCAGAAAGTCTCTGGCCTTAATTTCTGCACGGAACAAATTCTGGTTCAGTGTGGATGCAGGGAAAAAACCTCAAAGTCCAGATAGAATCCAGATATATAATAATATAAATAATATAATAAATAAATCCAGTTATCACGAGCAGACAAGCCACCACTTCCTTTTGATTGTAGTGATTAATAACTCACACCCTTTGTGAATTCAGGATTAAAGTCAGGATTAACACCAAGCACCAGGTCTCCCCTACAGAGCTCAGAGCACAGGAATTTCGATACTGCATTGTAATTAGCACGTGTGAGCAGCAGAGGGTAGTGTATTACACAGAAAAACTTCCGTCTGGGTACCAGAAGCTATTTTTGTGTTTTTCAGAAAAGCAGATTGATAGGAAGTGTTTAAAGGGAGAGCAGGACTGCCTCTCTCTGCTGCAGTCCTGCGTGGAAGGGCTGCTGTGTTGTTTAAAGATGATTTAGAAGTGATATTTATTTGGATGCAGAAGAAGGTTTGTCTGTGGTTAAATGTTTAAAACTTCTGCAGTGCCCTGAGGTCTGACACTGGATTTGAAGTTTGATTTCCAGGGGTCCAGGTGAAGGTTTTCCAGGGTCCTGCCCTTGTGCATCTCAGCTGTGTCCCCTCCATGCTGGGGAAGGGCTTGAACATGCCCTGTGCTGCTCTCACACAATTTGGGGGTGTCACAGCCCACTCGGGGGTCACCAGGGCCACCCGGCCTGGGTCAGCAGGGACTGTGCTGCAGGGCTCACACAAAATTACAGAATGAGTAAGGTTGGAAAAGACCTCAGAGATCATCAGACCCAACACTGGCCCAGCACCACAGTGCTCCCCACTAAACCATGACCCCAAATGCCACAGCTAAACATCTCTTGGACATTTCCAGGGGTGGTGATTCCAACCACTGCCCTGGGCAGCCTGTTCCAGTGCCCGGCAGCCCTTCCAGCGAAGGAATTTTTGCTAATATCCAATCTAAACCTCCTCTGGAGCAACTTGGGGCCATTTCCTCACATCCTGTCTCTTGTTACTTGGGAAAACAGACTGACTCCCACCCCCCTGCACCCTCCTGTCAGGGATTGCAGAGAGCAATGTGGCTCCCCTTGAGTCTCTTTCACTCCAGGCTGAACACCCCAAGTTTCTTCACCTGCTTCTCACCAGACTTGTGCTCCAGACCCTTCACAAACTCTGTTCCCTTCTCTGGACATGAAAAAACACAGCTGCTGCTCAGTGTAAAAGTAGCTTGAAAGAGTTCAGCTCTATGGGAGTTCAGAAAACATCTGCCTGGAGGTAGTCTGTATTAAATATTGTGAGGAATATCAAGTACCACCCTCTTCCCTCCTTCCATATATGCTGAGGTGACTTGCTCTGGCACTGAACAGCAAATCTGTGCCTTCCCAAGCTGCTCCTGCCTTTTCAAGAGTATTTGAAGAACTAAAGTGGTGTATAAACCTCGTTTGTGTTGCTATTTCTCCTCTACACCTCTCACGGCTCAGGATAAATCGTAGCAGCCTCAGTGAAGAACATCTCACCTTGTCATCTCAATGCCTCTGGAAAGGAGAGCTCCAAACAGCTCGTCAGTGACTACAGAATTTCTCTGCCTTTCTTGTAACTCAAGAGAAGGAAATTTGGTGTCTGGTGCTGAGGGAGGCTGCTGGAGAACAGCTGTGCTCTTTGAGATAATGCATGTATATTTGCACATTAATATTTACAGATATACTTATATGTGAGAGTTTTGCTTTTTTTTTGCAAGGGAGTCCTTGTGTAACAAACACTAAATGGACTGTATAATGTAGGCAAGAGCACAGAGGATTTCTAAGGGGTTCTGGGAACATCCATCATCACCTGCTTTCTCTCTTTCATTGATGCAGCACAGTAAATATCCCACTGGGAGACATCCCTAGGCAGGATGGTCTTTCTTGCATCTCTGTTTGGATGAACGAGGTCAATGAACAAGCTGTTCTTGACCTCTCTGGTTTCCTCTGGAAAATGTGAATGCTAATTAAAAAAATTCAGGGAAAAAAAGGAGATCTTGGGAATTACCTCTATCCCCCTTACACAGAGACAGTTTGAATATGGACTAACTGGCATTTAGCAGCTCTGTTTAATTAGAAAACCCTTGCCAATTTCTGCTGGCAGTGATGACAGAAAGGAAGACAAAAGGGAAAGGAAGTCAAAGAAGTTGAGTGATGTTAAGGTGGAGGATGGGATGTGCAAGCACTGGAGCCTTTTCTGGGCAACCACCTGTGCCTGGATGGGTTGTGCTCAGTTCGAACCACAGCTCTCCCTGCTGCTGACTTTCCCTCTGACACAGAAATGCAAAATAACATGATCTTTTTGTCTTGATAAAGTGGATTTGTCTCTCCCATTTCCTAATGAGGTTCCTGACCGCTCGCCAAGACGCTCATAACAAGAAATGTTGTGAAACCCATTTCCTAAGTGGTTTGGGGTTTAATTTGGTCCTTACGGCCCTGGATAATTTAAAGACTTTTGATCTGCTTAATCACAGTTATTTGTTTTATGGTCTGAGGCCTTTGGGTCTTGTGACAGTCATTCATCCATTTCTTGTGCTAAAATGCTACTTTCTGTCCTCAATCACCATCTTGGTGCTAAAGGTGATTTATAACTTTGCTTTTCCCTGTTCAGAGTGGGATATGACAACTACAATCCCTCAGGTGTGCTGCACCCTCCATCAAGCAAACCATTAATTCTAGCACAGCAAAGGTGTCAACCTAACTGGTTCGGAGGTCCTGAAGCACATGCATCTCCCCTTAGATAAATGAAGTCAATTAAATCTCCCATTAAGATCTCCTACTTCCACAGATGGTCTTCCTTTTTCTCGTATGATAATCATATTAAAATTGCATGCAGAGCCATTTGTACATTTTAACATTAGCGTTTGCTGCTCCAAATCAGCTGGGGGAAGAGGGAATTGTCACAGTTTTCATCATCCTCTTCTGCTGTCACTGTAATCCTTCCAAAGGGAGCCACTGCAGCCTCAGTAATCAGCAGCTGAAATGTGTTTGCTTGGGCAGGTGAAAAAAATGAAACGGTGGATCCAGGACTTTGCTGGGACTGCACTGTGAAATGGAAATGTGTTTTCTGAGGAATTCTTTCTGAAGGAAATGAACAGGGCCAGGGGATGCCGTGCCCAGCTGGCTCTTCTCGGGTTCTGTTGAGCCAATACTTTAAGTGATTGAGAAAAGCAAACTGGAGCCTTAGAGTTCTGTGCTGCCCTCGAACCTGGGACTGGCCAGTGCTGAGTGCCCTCAGTTTTCACTTGTTATGGTGACAGCAAGGACAGTGCTGGAGAACACAGCAGAATGAGGTTGGAATTGGTCTCGTGTCAAGTCATCTGTAATAAAAACCAGCACCTCAAACCCTCCTCTCAGACAGTGCCAAGCTCTGTCTTAAAGAGGGTTTTTCTCCTCTTTTCTTTAATCTCCAGCTGGGAGTTGACTTGTTGGAAGCTGTTTCTAATTGCCAGTTTAAATATATTAATGGCCAATTTCCCAGCAATTTTTCTTTTTGTCAGTGTTTTCCTCCAGCTTCAGGGTACTTTTCTCTGTCTCTTGTTACAAACTGAGAGGAATTAGATCCCCTCAGCTCTCTTTGCCAGGCAGGGAAAGCCTAATTTCAGAAGAATCATTTTTCATCCCCATCTTATCCTCCTGCCAGTTTTCCACCATGTTTCCCTTTTCAGCCTTGTCCTCCTGCAGATATAGAATAATGTAATTCCTTTGTAAAATGGCTTTGCTATACCTCTACCTGTGCCTGGAGAGACACAGATGCCCACCTTGAGTTGAGAGGTCTTACCAGAGAGCTGACAGGTGGATTTTGGGGTGGGGTACAGCTCATCTGACTCCAGCTGTGTAGAGCTGTGCCTCCATCTCAGATTTTCTGAACAAATGAAGCTCACTGTGGAAGCCCCTGTCTATTTTATTGGCCATGAGGCACTTGGGTTTCATCCTGGCACATGCAAGGCCATCTTTGGGCTCCCGAACTTGGCAGTCTGGGAAGAGGTAGAACAACTTCAGCTCCAACTCGCACCCACAGTTCTCAGTGATTTCATTATCTAAGAAAATATTCCATCTGTGGTACATCATATACATCTCTCCTTGTGGTTTTCTAGCAGAGGAATGCCCTGGATTTACAGCTCAAGGACAGAATCTTCATCAAACTTAATAAAGATTTAGTTTTAATTCTCACTTATTTTACTTTACAACACTTGCAGACAATGAGCTTTACTGCTTTAATGAAATATTTCTTATTATAAACCTGTCAAGTCTGCTGCAAAAAGAACACTGATTATTTTTTCAGTGCGTTCCAAGGGGATTTAATTAATTTTTTGTGATCACCTACTTATAGTTTATGTCACAGCTTTCAAAGCAGCTAGACCAGAGAATATTCCTTTTACATTGGTCCACTTGCAGCAAAAAGGGCCAGACAGTAAAAACACATTGGTGTCAACCTCAACAATTCTTTTTGTGCTGAGGGGAAAGGTGCTGGGTGCTCAATAACTTTTGTTTGTGAGTTATCAGTTTCAGTACGGGACTAGAAACAAAGAGACTCAAATCTTGAAACTAGCCTTGGGCAGTTTCACTGCTCTGAGTCCCTTTCCTCATTTGGGAAAGGAGAACATAATGAAAATTCAGTGCTGCACAAGCGTTTGGCTTTAAAATTGATCCGTATAAAACTGAGCAATATGGAGACAATGCTTCAGCCACCTCTGAAGCAGCTCCCACTAAATCGTGTGCAACAGAAATGTGGTGAAATTTAATACAAAACAGCAAGACATGACTGTGCAGCAGTTGGGGACAGAGAAGGAAGAGGAGTTCAGAAGATTGAGCGTGGAACCTGTTCTGTTTGTAGTGAACTGGGAAAATGATGGAGCTGGAAATGGTGTCCATAAACACCCGTCAGGTTGACAAGTAATGGGAAATATCCAAGTCCAGTCTGAGCCCATATAGATCTCCCTGTTCTTGATGTCCATCTGCAGTTGCTTGTTGGCTTCCTCTTTGTAGGGAGATTTTCTGGACAAAACCATACCTTTCCTCTTGGCTTTTTATTTTTCTTTTTTTTTTTTTTTTTTTAATTTTTAGAATTTTCTTTAGTTCTTTTTTTTCCCGTGAAAACTGGCCATTTTTTTCCTTCAAAAAGACAGCAGGTGTCAGTGATATCTGCCTACTGCATGAGAGCCTATTAGAGTTTTTTTGTCCAAAAGTAGTCTATTGTTTTGTGGTAATTTTCCCTTAAACCTCAGAGATTTCAGCTTGCATTTGCTTTGCTTCCCAAACCCCTGGCAGAGGAATTTGAACCCACAATTGTGGTGTGGCTGTGTCATCTGAGCCCTGGTGGGTGAGAGGAGATGGGTTGGTCAAATTCCAGGTCAGCTGAGTTTTTCCTCTTCTTCATATCCTGGGGCCTGGATCTGGTGCATGGCTGAGGTGCAGTGGGAGTCACTGTGAGAGCTTTTTTTGGCTTCAGGGACTCCTCAGGTGGAGTCTCTTGAGAGAAACAGAATTCCTGACCTGGAATTCCTGCCTTACTGCCAGCACAGGCTCTGGAAGATGTCTCAATCCATGCACTGTAGGTTTGAAAGTGCCCATCACAGCTACCCTGCAGAGGTGTGACTTTAGCGCAGCCCACACCTCTTTGATCTGCACAAGCTAAAAATCTAAAAATCTCAGAAATGGCTTTTGGTTTGAGAGCTGGAGCTGAAGGATCAATACAAGCTGGGGGCTAAACTTTGCAATACAATTGAGCCCCTGGGTGCTCACAAAATGCTGCTGTGATGCCACTGCTGCTGTGATGGCAAATAATAATAATGACAGCCATCATCATTATGGCTTTTGGTGGAAAGATTTAATGGAGAGAGGGCTGAAGAACTTAAATGTCGATAAACACACTGTGGTTTCATAAATGCTGGAGTTCTGCCTTCCAAAGGAAAAGCACCCAGCGCTAATTTGGCTCTCAGAATGAGCTTCTGAGGTGAGGATAGCCTTCCTCAGCTGTCAGCGTGGATCTCACGTGGTTTGCATGCTCAGCCTCTCAGCTGCTGACTTTACAGGGAGCCTGCCTGGGCAGGGCTGGATTTTCCTCTTTCCTCTCTCCAGGCTGTGCCTCTCTGCTGTGTGTGTCCTGCTGCACTCTGTGCGTGCCAGGCTAACGCTGGAAATTACACCGTGGTGTAATTGTGGATAAAAGCCTCATCGAGCCACATGTGCCTGCAAATGACACCAGAATGCCTTCTCGAGTGGCACATAAGTCAATGGTGACTGTCAGGTCCGAGCTGAAAGCTCTCAGTGGATAGAAAAAATAATTATTAGTACTTACAACCTTACCTCCAGACCTTATTGTTTCTGTGTCTTATTTTCAGAGGAAGGAGGGGACAATTACCAGTGCTTTTATGAGGGTATAAAGTGAGTTATTACCCACTGTTTAGTACTTGGTTATTCTTTTTCACTTGAAAATTAGAAAGAAAGATAACAGGGAAAAATAAAACCACAATAAGTCACACATACAAAAGAGAAACTTGACCTGTTTGGGTAGGATGGGTTCTCTGTCCTATACTGACATTTTTCCCTATGCAAAGTCACCTCGTAGAGTCAGGAGACTTCTCAAAGTGGCCATGGAGCTGCTCCTTTGTAAGGTAAATTATGGCTGGCAAAAAGCTGGAGCTGCTGCTGGTTTTGCTTTATTTGAGATCATGTTGGTCACTAGAAAGCAGGGAGTGCATCAGGGCAAAAGAAGGGGGGAATATTGGAATATTGTACCTGCAGTGAAGAAAATGGCACTCCAAAATGAACCAGGAGAACAGAAGTCTCTTTCTGAAAATGATTTAGCAAGCCTGAGAATCTTGTTTTGGTGGAGAGTGAGTGTGTGCCTGGTGTAGAGAGTGGGACATCCTGGTGATCTCCAAATTCACAGTTCTTGCCTTGAATTTGTTCACAAGATCTTCCTCTTGTGGCTACAACCTCACAAACACCATCATCCCCCCTCTTAAAAACCAGACTTCCACTGGCTTGTGGCAGTAGATTTCAAATATATCCTTGATTTCCTCAAGGATTTTGTCCTATGGGAAGAGGAGAGTGTATAGTCTGAGCATGGACAGACAGGGTGAAAAAGTAGTCAGAATATTTCAATTTTGTAGGGATTTTCACTTGATGAAGATGTGCAAAGCACAGTGGTGCTCTCTGTTGTCCATTAAAGGGGTATGAAGGGGTGGTGGATCCCCCACTTTCCTCCTTTTCACCCTCATTCCTTCCCAAGTAACCAACTCTATTTTTTTTATCCAGTGGTCACCACGTTGCTGTGCCCATCCCCAAACTTGCTTTTTCTGATATGCTTATTTGCTGTTTCTGACATTTGCAGTTTCATCTTTTGCAGCATTGCTGACTTTGTTCCCCAGGTGCTGCTGCTGGCCTCGCTACACTCAGATCCCCAAAAAGTCCCTGGTGTTCCTGTCCAGGTCCCCCCCCAACCTGGCCACTCCTCACAGCTCTATCTGTAACTTTATTGGTTTCTTGCATTGTTATTTAGTACATTCGGCACTTCCTTGTGCCATAGCTGGAAGTTTTCCACATCCATCCATTTTCCCAGAGCTCAGCCAGAGCTCTGTCCTCTGCCTGCAGCCTCAGCCCTCCCAGCAGAGCCGCGCTGGGCAGAGGCATGGTGGGCATGGAGAAAGTGCTGCCTTGCTTCATTGATTTCAGAGCGGAGGAATCCACTCTCTTTAGGCTTTCTTTATCAGAAAAGTGAACTCTACTAGCTTATATTTTATTAAAACATAGCTTTTGGGGGCTGAAAAGCCTTTTCAATCTCTCCAAGGAGAGCACAAGCACAAGGATAGGCACATCCCCATTAGTCCTTGTCACGGATGTTGCTTCTCTGCTCAGGATAAAATCTCTCCAACAAGTCTTTTGCCTTAATTCTGGACACTATTTGTGACTTATGTCTCACACCTCTCCCTGGAAACACTTGTGATGGGAGCAGCTTAAATCCTTCTCAGGGAAGTTGTTCTCTTGGAAAACATGTGTGATTTTGGAATTCTGCACCAGAATTTGGTCAGATCCCTCACCATCCACTGCTGTCTGGGATAATGCTGAGCAGCTCAGCCTTATTAACTCTCAAATGAGACTGAGCTGTGCTTTAGAAGGATGCTTAGCTTGATCCACCAGTGCCTGCTCTGCAGCAGCACATTTGCTGCTTTAGATGTGAATGAGGGGAGGAAGAGCACCCAGCAATTCTTCACTGACTGATTACTTTGGCAGAAATACCAATATGTAAAATTAAGAACTGTTGAGTCATTACTTGCATATATTATTCAGCTCTTCTTCAGGGCTGGTAATTCTTTTCTGGAGAGAGAAGTGGAAGATTTTTCAATATCTTGAAAAATTTCAATCATAAATTTTTTTTCCCATTACTTAATATGATTGCCTCTGTGACTTTCCTAGGGGCTGCTTGCCTCAGTCAGGAACACCTGCTTGTGGCAAATACTCAGGGATGAAGCTTTACAGCAAAAAAAACCCCAAAATACCAAACCAAAGCAACCAAAAAGGAGTTTCACCTTTTCAGTTCAGTGAGACCAGATCAGGAGGGAAAACGACAAGAATACAGTTCTTCCTATGTCAAAAATAAATAAGAAAAGGAAGAGGAATTCCCAAAATCACAGTGATTAGGCACTAATTCTGTGAACTGAGGTCACCCCATACACTGAGCTCCAGTGAAAGGACATCACAGTAAGGCATGGATAAGTGCCAAAAGCCAGGTCCCTGTAGGTAGGAGCCATTACAGGGAGCCTATGGAAAGAAATAATGCCTGGCTATCCATATGTGCATATGGAAAGCATCCATCGTCGTTACTTATATTGTGCAGGCTCATTAACATTCAGCTCACAGAAGCTAATGGCTAAAAAATCGATGCTGCACATTGAGGAGAATGGGAAAGAAAGGTTTCCCCCCCCACTTCAAGCTGTTTGGAAGATAGCTGTTTCCACGTTGAAATATTGTTCAGAGGGGTGAAAACATAAATAGGGGCAGGGAAAAGGCAAAGAAGGGAAAGTAAGTAAATTCCTGTTGTGAGCAGCAAGCTCTGAAATGCTCTCTGGTTTGTTCTAGCAGAGAGAAATGGCTCATAATGAAAAAGGGGGAAGAAGCCTTCCTTAACTTACCTCTTTCTCAAAATAAATTAGTATTGTAGAGTGGCTGGGCCAGTACTACTCAACCAAAGCATGTCCCAGGTGGTAGCAGAGCTTTGACAGTTTCAGGAATGTGATGTATTTTCTAGATAAACAGATGTTTTCATGTTTTCTTTTCCTTTCCCAAGCTAATTTGGCAACAGTTGCCCAGCTTGTTTCACATATTCCTTGGAGCAGGTTAGCACTGAAGATCCCCTCGTGATTTAGGACCAGCACTTCCCAGAGCTGAAGAAGACGTACAACAAAGAGGGGAAAATGTAGCCTTTAGTTCCCATCAGGTTTTAAATCCAACACCCCAAAAGATCCAGGATCTGTCGAGGATTTCTTGTGGGCAAGGATGCCACAAAGGCATGAGGTAGCAAAGGGCTTCTGCAACGCAATCTTCTGGCATTTAATTTGACATCTTGGTGGAAATATGCTGGGGACAGCAAGCTTGGTCCTTCTCAGCGATGGGGAGAGATCAGCACCTCTGCAGAACCATCTCTCATCCCTTGCTCTATGGGGTGGATCATCCTCTGGTTTACATTCCTGGCTAACCTGGCTGGCTGTCAGCTCGTTAAGAGTTGGTGAAATTATTCTTTGCCTGTGTCACTGGCATCCCTTAAAAAAACCTGAAAGAGGCAAAAAATTGCAAGTTCTGTTTGTTTATTCAGGCTGTAAGGATTCTCGTAGCTCATTAGCAGGACACAGTGCCTCAGAGAAACAAGTTATGTTATGGTTCACTTGGGGCCTTCCACCTTTTTTGTGACTTATTTTTTCAAAATCTCAAACTTCTCCTAGACCAACTTCTCTGGTGCATTTTTCACGAAGCAGAGCCAAAAAGGAGGAAACGATTTCGTAGCCATAATCATGAAGGTCAGGAAAAGAAATGAAAGCAGGGTGTGCAGGATTTATGCTCCCTCACTCCTCTGAGTGTCTCCCAAGTAATCTGGGAGGAATTTTGTTTCAGGTATTATGAATGTGCTGTGATGAATAACACTGGAATTTAGGCATTATCAGTGCAAACTGGAGGTGGGTTCAGGGATCACACACAGGCTGCTGAATGGGAGAAAGAGATCTACTTCAAATTCCGGTGTGTTTTCTGCATGAGTCAACGCAAGATTGAGATGGTAGGTGTTTGAATACCTGCACACCTTTTATTTTATAGATAATGTAATTATATTCTCACTTCAGCTCACCTATAAAAAGAACTCAAATTTGCAGTAAAAAGATCTTTACCCCTTTTCTGCTGATCGTTGCTTAGCAAAGTATTTCACACAAGAGGTTTGTTATCTTTAATAGCACTAAAATTACTTTACGCAATTACCTGCATCATTTTAAACTCTACAGAGGTTATTAAAATATTCTCATGGCAACTATAAAGAAATATGAAAATAAGTAAAGACTAAATTGCATTTTGTCTCAAAAAGTCATTTGCCTTAAAGCATGTTTGGTCTTTAATTTCTAAATAGGTATCTTTGTTCCTGAATTCAATACTCTCCTCTACGTTTCACCTTCCACATTCCAACTTTGGAGGTGGGTCTTTTCTTACAAAAACCATTTCAATTTCAGAACAAACAGAAAAAACCAAACATATATTGTGAAATACCTGCATGGCCAACCTAACAATGACACCCCAGAAGTGAACCTGAGCTTTGCAAATCAACTGTTAAATCTCTTCTTACTTTAGTATGAAGCATCAGAAATTAACTACTTAGACTCGATGTCGTATCCTACATGTGGCTTTGATTAATTTAATTTCTCTTTAGGCAGAAAATTCTTATAGCACCCAGTGGCATAGGCCAGCTGAGGAAGAATTTTCCACTACTGAGGCTTGCTAAGTGTTGGTCTGTACTCCCACCAGGAAAGGAGGAATTATGCAGGAATTTGTGGAATTATCAGCAAAATCTTGTTGGTTAACATTCTAGAAAATGATGCAGGGTAATAAGAATCTCTTTGCTACCTGTGGAGCATCCTCTTTACTGGTGCCATTTTGATTTCCATCTCCCACATCCACACAGTGGAGCAACCGGAGTGGCTTTCTACAGAATAATGATGTTGAAGGAAATTAGCATAGTTCTAATTAGGGGATGAAAGGAGCAATTAATTTAGAGAGTCTTGACTTCTGTGCCAGAGACCTCCTGGAGCAGGGCAGGAATGTTTCAAAGCACAAATCTACAGCATGGCAAAAGCATCAGTGAACATGAAAGCAAAATTAATTGAAAGAATAGAAAATCTAGAGCAATTATGTTACCGTTTCATTTATTTTTACATGTTCTATTGAGATAGCAGATTTGTAATACCCACTGCAATTCAGAGTCCCGTTTTACTGCACAGTTATTAAACCAAGTGGTTTCTCACATTACTTTTTCCCCCATCAAATAGGCCAGTCCCAAAAAACCTGGAGGCAACATTTCTCCCAACTTCCTGCAGAGCCCAGGCTGAGGTGGCAGCTTTGCCATGATGTGCTTCGCCTCTGTTAAGCTGTGACTTGAAATCAATTACAATCACAGTGGAAGAGCTGAAAGTTGCTGACTCAGGCAGCCCTTTGCACTTGGTGCTTCCTTGTCTCCAACCTCCGCAGATAAAAGCTGGAAACAGAGACCAAAACTTCCTCAAGTTGTTAAGCTTCTGGAAACTGCAAAGCCAAGAGTTCAGAGACCATGTTGAAATCGTTATCTGAAACTGAACGGGAAACACTTCTTTTTGTTTGCCATCTCACAGGCAAGTTCTTTTTCTATTATTTTTGTATGGTTTCATAGGGTTTGAGGCCAGGAGGGGTGATTAGATAATCTAATTTGCTTTGCTCTGAATTGCAAGTCCCTGCATCCTTCTTAGATTCTCCCAGGTGATTTTGAACTCAAGTATTCATCTCCACGGGCAACCAAACCTTTGGAAAATAGGAGAAATGGACATAGTAACTGAGGCTCCTGCAATGGCAAGGAAATAACTCATAATGCTGTGTGTGACCAGAGAAGCATCTAACTCTCTGTCCCAGTGCTCCAGAGAAAGCCAAAATCCAAACCAACACCTCTGAAAGCCCAGGATCGTACAACTGAGGGGAGAGTTTTCCTTCAGGCATCCATCAATATTGCAGTGGCTGAAACCATCTGGAGAAGCTGAGAGGTTCCCACAGCAGCAGCAAACTGGTGGGACAACTTTGAGGTACAAAATACCCTCTGAGGATGGTTGAGTGGTCTCTCCCTAGTTATGCTAATCCTCCTATGTTGATTGGTTGTTGTATCCCTGACTCCACCCTTCCCTGCCCCTCATTGGTTCTCATTGTATCACACACTCCACCCCTCTCTTCTTCCCATTGGTTGTCATTGTATTTTCCTCCTTCTCCCCAACCCTGTTGGCCCTTGACCCCTATATCCATGGTCACGTGGAGGGGCTCTTCCTCTTTCACCCCTGGATCTGTTCAAGGAATAAATGTCTTTGGAATATATCCAGACGGCTGAGCTCTCTGAGTTCTTTGTTCCTGGTGACGCTGAGCCTATCAAAGGCTCTGGGGTGTGTGAGTGTGTCAGTGCTCCCCATCAGCACGAGTGATAGGAAAGGTCTTATCTGCACGTTGCGGAATGCAGCGGCCGGAAGGGTCTGTCTGGGAATCAGGATGCTCTCGGGTCGTGCAGGAGACCACATCTCACCCCACCACCTCCCTCGCGTTACATCAGCTAAAGCTTTTCGGTGAGCTGCGATCTCCGAGCTCTGCTGATCGTGTTGGTGGTTTGAGACAACAGGAAAGCCTGAGCACGCTTGGATTAGCAAAGGTCAGGCTGCTCAGAGCTCGCTTTGAAGGCTGCCATCCCCAAAGATACCCTCCATAAACACGGTGACACCACCTTGGTGTTAATGGCTCTGCAAAGAAAGAACTCGAAGTTGAACTGATCTAATACAGCCGTGTTGGCATCTCAATTTTTCATTTCACCTCTCCAAGCTAAAATCAGAAGATTAAGGGTGAGTTTCAGTCAGGTGCTCAACAATTAGGTAAGTTTTAGGGTACCCCACTGTTCCAGAAGAGCCAAGGTCTCCTGTAGGTCCTGTGTCTGACCCTGTGTCAGGTCTGAGCTCCCTGAGATCTCCCAGAGCATCTTGGATAGCTGTTTTGGGTAATTAATTACACAGTTGAATCCTGCTCTAAGCTTCATACTGTTAAGACCTACGTTATAGGTGTATCATGTGTAAGTGGTGGGAGTTTTCCAGTTTTTATAACAAATTAAAGTCAATATGCACACAGTGTTTGATACCCTTTTATAGAGCACTTAATCAGATATTTAAGTGCAGGTCTAAATGATTAAAATAAATAAATTACTAGACTAATTAGTCTCCATTCGAGAATTCAGACAAAACTCACACGTGAACTTGTGGGTCTAAATTAAGTCTAACAAGGGTGGCATTTTTCACTTGTCAAATAACAAAATTTATATATTAAAAAGGGGGAAAATGGCATTGGGCACATACAGATTTTCTAGAGTGGCTGTAATCGTGAGGAAGAGTTCAATTTTTTCAGAGGAAAAAAAAAATTCCTGCTGTAGTCTTGGGAATCATCAATAGAGAAGAAAGAAGTCCTGGTTGCATTTGTTGATCTTAGGATGGTTTTGGACCTTCAAGAAAACAGGGAGAAGAGAAACCTGGATGTGAGCATATCTCACAGAAGGAATTCCCAGCAGAAACAGGGAATTATGTGGTGCTATAAAATCTCACTTAGAATGATAACATACAGTCCTAGTTGCACATACTCAAGAAGGATTAACTAAAATTGAAATGGGTGATGGAGAACATACCTTAGTAAAAAAAAAAAGGTAATAGCTTTGCTTATTTAACCTAGCAAAGTGCAATTTAAGGGGAATGAGAGTATATTGACATAATGATATAAAAGAGACTTTGCAACTACATCAGGAGCTTTGACAGAAGAAGTTTAAAATAAACACCTATCCTGACAACAGTGCAAATAGCTTTAAAAGGATCATGGCTACATTTTACCTGGATCTTTGAAAGAAGTTAAGCTGCAGAAGGTTGTAGTTCCGCAGTGACTTTTCAACAGAGACAACAGAAATGAAATTACAGTTTAATAAGAAGCCTGATGCACTTGAGGTGTTAGTTGTAGCACTCAGCTGTATGAAATACATGGAGAAGGGACTGGTTGAGTAAAGAAATTTCTGTTCATTTTACATCCTACATTGAAAACGATGACTTTTTGTCCCTGATTAAACTAACCTGTGGTTTGTTTGTTTGTTTGGCTTTTTTTTTTTTTTTTTTTTTTAATATTTCCATGGCACAACACATTTAGGCCAGAACTGATTTGATCTTTTCTATTTATATTCTTGTAGTTGATGACAATTGATGTTCTTTCACTTGGGTTTCAAAGGCAGGATCCTCCCGATCAATTTATGCCTTACCACAATTCACCTCAGGACACGATATATACCTGGCATCCAGTTCCTGGGTAACAGATCTTTAGGACAGCTTAATGACTGATGCAGCTGTGCAAGTGGTGATGATGAAAAGAAAATCCATATTTCAGTTTTCGCTCAAAATAGGGGACATTCAATCAGTAATTCCAAGGGAGGACAAAGGCAGAGATGTGAAAGATTTTGGCCTCTGCTCATTTTTATAGCTGTCAATAGAAACAGTTTACGTGGGCTCCTGGATTTACTCAAAGACAGGGTGCAGATGGCCTATTTGTCATTAAAAGAGCATTTTAATGCAAGCTTGACCAGGTCTGAGATGTTATCATTTAGAAACACTGTGAAATGTCACTGACCTTTCTTCACAGAAGTTTGATGATCAGAGATAAAGTGAAGATGAGAGTGGCAGTCGTGTCAGATCTGTGGTAAGGGAAACTGGGAAAGTCAGAGAAACCACTCAGAGCCCAATGGCCTCAAATCACCAAATTTTATGCACGTCTGACTTCAAGCACAGCAATGAGACACACAGACGTACACAAAACGAATTACCTGCCTAAACTGGCCTCGTTTTTAATCTCAGTCTGGGATGAGACCCAAGAAGAATAAATACAGTAAATTGCCAAGAAAGAAAAGTTATATGTACAAAACTTGCTGTTATTTACTGACATTAAGAAATGTCAGCGGCGAGTTCAGGGCTGGGCAGTGCTCAGATCATTGGCCCCTGAGTCACTCAGGCTGTGCTCAGGGTCCAATGGTCAAACTGAACCAAAAAAAAGGCAGAGAAGTGGATTATTTTAATTATCGTTTGCAAACCCATAATTTAGTAAATTCTGGAATACAAATCTTGCTAGATCTGTAGGAAGGAGGACAGGGAGTAACACACCAGAGATGCAATCTGCCTCAGTATGCAAGTAGGGAACAGGGAGGCTCCCATTAGATGTGAATTTGCAGTTAAATCCTCAAATGAAGGTTTGCTTTGGACTCCTCCAGCTCTCCTTTTGTCTCCATGCTTGGTCCCATGTTGCAGTGTAGAAGAGAGAGGGGAGATGTGAGAGAAAAGCCTTCTGGAAGTCCTTTATCAGTGTGGGGTAAGGAGGGGACGATGAGAAGGGAGATACTCCAGGCAAACAGCACTAATTGAGAACAGCAGCAAAAAATATTAATCTCTAACCTGGTTTGAAGCAGGGAGATGTTTCAAAAATTGCCCAAAATTCGGGGCAGGAGTGTTCTGGTGCAGATGAGCAACAAAATAGTAGAAAATATGTGAATTGGGCAGATGCTGAGGTAAAGATGGGACAAATTATCTTTTACCTGCTGGGCTGGGCACATTGCTCTGAGAGCTGGCACCATTCCTGCTCTCTCAGGGGCTGTTATTGGTCCCAAAGTGACCACGGGGGAGCAGGATAAAGCAAATTAACCTGCCTCCCCCCACACTGAGCCCACCACAATCAGCACCTGCATGGAGCTTTACTTGCCCAGAAGTTGCTGTTTCCCTGCTGTCCAGCACCCTGGGCAGGTAATTGGACATCGATGCCTTTTCTTTGAAGTGTTTGCTGCAGCACTGGAGGATTTTGTTAGACATTTTATCTTTTATGTATCATTCACATGGTTTTGGCCGTTCTCCAAAAACAGTGATGCTCTTTGAAATTATTTCTGATTTTTGGTAGTTTGGTTGTTTTTAGAGAGCATATCTCTGCTGGACCTGGATTAGAACAGCTCTTCCTTTAAGCTACTTAGAGGTGAATTTTAAGGGGCAGAAAGGGAAGGAGTGAGTTACACCTGACTTCATGAGACAAAGTAAAGGGCAGCATTATAATTTTGCTGTTTTCCTAGTCAGGCCAATGATCTATGCCTGGGAGGGAGAGCATTTCATTGATGAAGAGCAGGGGGAGGGAAAAGGCAGAATTTTTCTCATATATTTGTGGAAAATAAAGCTCATCCTGTAAAGGAGAAACAAAACAGGGAAATTCTTGCTGTTCACAGGCAAAGGAGCCCAAAAGCTAAACTTTTTATTAAACCCTTGCACTAAGAGGTCTGCAGGCTTCTTCATCTTCCCAGGAGAAACACCTCCATAGGACAAGCCTGTGGCTGCTCCCAACTGGGGCAGTGGATGTTTTATGGCTCTGAGCTTGCAGGGAAGCTCAGTCCCACAGATGATTCAGACTGCAGATGCTGAGGTACTTTCATTTCGGGAATTGCTATGAAATGAGGCTTTATGTTGCAGCATTGAAATACTCAGGGAAAATCTATTAAGGCAGCCTCAGGATGGGGTCAGCAGGCAGCACAACGAGGAGCCCAGGGGACTCTAATTTACACAAACTCTCTACCACAAGCAAACACACCAGGGGTGACATTTAAATGGTCTCCTCACTCTAGCTGTGCTGCCAAAACAAGTAATTTGTGGATGATACAAAACTAGGAGGAGAGTCTGATGTGACAAATGATGGAGTGGCTGCCCGGGGGACCCGGATTAATTTGAAGAAAGGGCTAAATAAAACACCATGAGGTTTGGCAAAGGGAAGTACAAAACTCTGTTCTTGGGGTGGAGAAACTGTCTGGGAGCTGACTGCCCGAAAAGCAGCCCCATTGAGAGGACCTGTGAGGATGGTGAGGCACTGGCACAGATTGTCTGGAGAAGCTGGGGATGCTCCATCCCTGGAAATGTTCAGGGCCAGGTTGGATGGGGCTCTGAGCAACCTGGGATGGTGGAAGGTGTCACTGCCCATGGCAGGGGATGGAATGAGATGATCTTTAAATTCCTTTCCAACCCAAACCATACTGTGATTCTGTGACGTGAGGGTGACAGGAAGTGCCAGGTAAAGCACAATCCAAAAAAAGGATGGCTCTTGCTGTGATGGGTCATGTCCTGCATGGCCACCCAGCAGGAGAAATTTATTCCCCAAAGCTGGTGCTGCTTAGGTTGTCCACAGGTGGAGAGGGGACGTGGAGAGGATCAAATGGAGGGCCACCATCCACCCACCCATCCATCCATCTGTCCATCCATCCATCCATCTGCCCATCCATCCATCCATTCATCCATCCATCCATCCATCCATCCATCCATCCATCCATCCATCATCCATCCATCCATCCATCCATCCATCCATCCATTCACCCACCCATCCATCCATCCATCCATCTGTCCATCCATCCATCCATCCATCCATCCATCCATCCATTCACCCACCCATCCATCCATCCATCCATCTGTCCATCCATCCATCCATCCATCCATCCATCCATCCATCCATCCATCCATCCATCCATTCACCCACCCATCCATTCACCCACCCATCCATCCATCCATCCATCCATCTGTCCATCCATCCATCCATCCATCCATCCATCCATCCATCCATCCATTCACCCACCCATCCATCCATCCATCCATCTGTCCATCCATCCATCCATCCATCCATCCATCCATCCATCCATCCATCCATTCACCCACCCATCCATTCACCCACCCATCCATCCATCCATCCATCCATCCATCCATCTGTCCATCCATCCATCCATCCATCCATCCATCCATCCATCCATCTGCTGGGAGGGAGCTCAGCTGGAAGTTTTATCCATATAACACCATAAGGGGTTACACTAACACATTTTTCCAGAGATTTTTTTTCCTTTTTTCTTCTCTATTTCTTTTCTCTCTCCTTTTTTTTTTTCCCCTTTTTCTGAGCATTGATTGACTGGGAGAGCTGATGGCTTGAAGCAAGACTGCAGGGCGTTGAGGCAGCTGGCCATCAGTTCCACAGGAAATGCCCAAGAGTGAGGCTGTTACTGCAGTTGGAAGAACGTGTTCTAGTGGGTACTAAGTTATGGGATTTGTTGTCATTTTTTATTTCCTTTGCTGTGAAATAATTTCTGAGGAAAAGGAAGAAGTATCAAAACAATTTCTCCAAGGTGGCAGGAGGCAGAGCAGGGAAGTGGAAATGCCTTGAACAGTTAATATCAGGGATGGATGAAAGTGATTTGACAAGGATTTCAAGATTTTCTGCATTCTCACTGCAAGAGGTCATCTAACATGAATGATGCTTGTGCAAAATTTTTAAAGGTTGGACAAATGTAGCCATTAGCAACTTCAACCAACCTTGAAAGCTCATTTACAGGAATTTATCTCAGGTTTTATGCTTTTATTTGTAAGCAGATTTTCCCTGTTTGCTTTTTTCTTTATATTATTTTGCTCATCATGTAAAATTATTCAGTGATGCTTCCTGTGAGAATGTTTTCTGACACGCACAGACATTTACTGCAATAGTGGCTTTCAAGATTTGCCCTTCTGAATTTGCTGTCTATGATTTGCTTTTCCTTGAGCATTCCTGCCTATGGATATGAGCCCAGGAGGAAATCTGCAGAATATCACTTACTGGCTTTGTAAGACCTATCCAGGGAATTTTTGCTTTTCATTTTGTTTGAGAAGATTTGGCAGGTTGAAAAAGTAGAAGGTTTAGACGAAGAGAGACAAATAAGGTGATTATTGCCCCTATTATCTCTGTCTGGTACAATGTTTGTGTGTTGGGTCAGGGTGACATGGCCACATTTCCTTTTCCTGTCCCCTTGCCCTCCGTCCCTCATTTCCAGGGCAGGGTTGCGCCTGGCCTTGCATAAGACATTTACAGAGGAGTAGTAGGAGAAGTCAATATTTCTCCAACTTCACATAAATTACAATGATGCTTCATTCAGTGTGCCAAACGCTGTGTTTTGTTGGATTTTCCCAGACTGGCCCCTGAGCTGTCTCAAGCACAGCTGTGCTCTGCAGACATGAGCTCGTGCTGACTTTCCAGGGAATGCCCTTGAGTGTGAAAGGAGGATCCAGATTTCCAGGGCCAAAGGATGTGCAAGTCAGATCCTGAAACTAACTGAGACTGAAGGAACTGTAGAAATTTGGGTCTGGTTTTGGGAACAGCAGCGCAGTAGCAGGCGTTTGGTCCATGGTTGCATTAGCTGGTGGTGGAGCCCAGTGGGTGTTTCTTTCCAACCATGTGCACTGCAAGAGAAATCAGTAAGGTTTTAGTGATCTGCTCCATTGGAAAGCTGGAAAAGTCCTTCCCAGCATCATAGCTTGGTGTGGGGTTCACAGAAAAGGGACTCAGGCTGTGCAGCAGGGACAGCAGGAAGTGTTACCAGGAACACCAAATGGTTTCCAAACCAGCAGCCTAAACAACCCCTGTGCTCAACACACATTTCCCCTCCCACCTCAGCAAATGGGGTCTGAACACGACTTCTGGTTGGTTTTTTAAAAAATTTTTCTCTCTTTCTGTCAGTCATGGAAAAGCCTGCACGCTCCTGTGTAACTTTCCTTCCAGTTAAGTCTTTTCAACATCCTCAAGTGTGTTTTCTTTTTTGCCTTCTTTCTTTTGCAGCACCAGGCGATGGCCTGTTCTCAAATCACTCCTACCTTGATGCAGTAGTGAGAAGATACAGTCTGACAAAGCCTTGGCCCCTATTATTTCTTGCCTGATGATATTTCTCAGACAGAAGTAAATAATTTGTCATTTTTTGAAAATCTACACGTTCATCCCAAGTCTTTTGGAGCTAGCTGCAGTCCCCTTGCAGCTGTCTCAAAGCAAACCTTTGTGCTGCCCATGAAATTTCATTTTTAGCACGAAGATAAACTTCAAGAAAACTAAACTTTCTTCTTTCTCTCTCTCCTTTTAATTCCCCAGGACAGATACAACTTCAGAAAATGATCTCATCCCGCTTTGTCGTTTTGCCAATATCTTGTGCGAGATGAACATCCCAATAGGTACAAAGTATTTGCCGTAACAAGTCAGTGTGTTTGTTTATCCACTTCCCAGAAGGATATGAAACCTTTTGAAATGCACATCCTTTTTTGTACTTCAATCTGAGAGTCAAGAATAGAGTTCATGTCACTCTGGTCAGACTATAGGAGGTGTGGAAACAGGACAGTAACTCAGGACAGGAATCTGTGCAGCCTCTCATGGAAAACCTCATATTCTGTATCATAAGAATCACCTTAAACTGGTCAGAGCAATCCTGTACACAAAGATGACACATTTGTGAACATTTAATGAGCACCACTGTGGCACTTTAGCAGTATGCAATGTCTTTTTGTAGTTTATATTCACAGACAATAAGAAGCCCATAGCCCAATCCCCTTCAGCTGTTCCCCTCCCTTTCTATTTGCTTATTGAATTGCTCTGCAAAACTTCAAGCTGGACTCTCTTTTCCCTAATGAGCTAAAATGGTGCTAAAATAGAAATTCCACCTGCTGTTGCCCAAGATGTGGATTTTTACTTTGGTAACAGCGCATGACCAGAAAAATAAAAATAAACCATAAACATATACAGGAACATCCTCAAATATAACACCTTGGCTCTACTCAAAATGTGTTTTGTTTTGTTGTTTGTGGGTTTGTTTCTTTTTTGAGAGATGGGGGTCTGTGGACACGTTTTGAACACACTACAGTTTTCTGCTTGCATAAAAATCTGGACTGTCCATGTTGGCTTGGGCATGTTTTCTTTCCAACATGGACCTTGTCTAACTGCTTCATGTATCTGTCTGTTTATGGATGTTACATATTTTACTTGCCCTAGAAAATCACTGCTTTGAGAAAACCTAGAGAGAAAGTAAGATGCTGCAAGCATGGATAGAGCTGGCACTGAATTTCAGTGTTTTCTGTTCATTTTGAAATGCTTTGGAAGCAGAGCTCTTCTCCACAAAGACAAAGGGCAACACTTCATCCTACTAGACACTCTTGTTAATACCTCTGAATAAATCTTTTTAATGACAGCCTTTTTTAATGAGGAATACCAAACGAAGGGCTCCCATTTTCACTCTCTCGCTCTTCAATTGTTTTCTAGGCAGTCTTGGATGACTAAGGCTGGGAAGCAAAGAGGAGAGGTCAGAACAGCATGGTTTTGTCAGCTGAAGGAGCTGGGATTTTGTTCAAAATGCTCCTTTCTCCTCTGTGTTAGCAATTTGAATTATTCCAGCTGAGTGTTGGGCAGAGGTTTGGATGATCCTTGTGGTTTGGGAATGGGGGTGAAGCACATGGATGTGTGAGTGATGCAGGTGTGTGGGTTCATGCATGTACTGCCTTTTCATACAGACACACTCATGTTTTCCTGATGTAAAATCCATCCACTGGCTAAAAAAGATCTGACAGGCTCCACTTTCTCTGTCCGAAATTGCCCTATTGTGTCAAGTTGTAAAACGTCATGTTAAAGACAGACACGGTAAAGTACCCTCCATACAGGCCTAGAGTAATAAATTAATGAGCTATAAACAGCAAAATAGCCATGTCCTCTGCCTCTGAGACTGGAAGCCTGGCTCTTCACATCCAAACCCACCGGCCTGGAGCTCTTGAGCTAATGGTAAATCTCTGTGACATGTTGCAGCAGCAGGTCTCCTCTCCTTGCTCACCAGCCACATCACACTCGAGGGAAACATCACAGTTAGATGCCAGGAGCTCTCATAAAGTTTCAGAGGTGGAATTAGCCCTGCTGCCTGCATGTGAGGACACTCACCCTGCTGAAATATGGTTTGGGAGACCATTAACTGTGGCAGTCTCTGCCTCAGCTGCCTGCTGGGGAAGGGGTGAGCTCGTGCACCCCACAAGGGGAGCAGAGAGGCACCGAGGGGCTCATTGCCCAAGGGGCTGGAGAGACACAGCAATGAGCTGACAGGGGACCCCTAAAACCTGTCAGGAAGGGTGCTGCATCCCCAGGGAATGGCACACTTCTCTGAAGTGACCTGGACTTGATCCGATTACAGTGGTCAGGTTGAACCAGCTGGAGCCCTGACACGATGCGTTAGGACACTTTTCTGTGCTTTTGAAGGTCACTTGATCACTCTTCCCACACAGTCTTAGCTCGTGGCTGCTCTGTGCCTACCTCACCCTGCTGGAGCAATTAGCTCGTGTTGGCTCAGGAATCTGAATAGGGAAGGGATCCACTTCTGGTTGCTTCTGATCCATTAAGCTGAGTTTCAAAATAAGCCTTCTTTTCTCTCCCTAAAGCTGTTAGTGCAAATTGAAATGCCTTTCATGTCAACTCTTCATGTAGGTGTGCAAAGGAGGCAGTAAAACATCAGATTTTCTCAAAGGTCAGTGGCTGAAGTTTGGACATTCTCTGGCAAATATGCACTTTTTCAATAAAGGCATTTGCAGAAGCAAATAGAGCAGCCAGATTCAGAGAGGCAGCACTGGTTTTATCCCAGGCAAGCAGAGCCACTGAACTTTATTTAATCTTAACTCTTCCTGAAACTGCAGCCGTATTTACTCTCACAGAGGAGAGCAAATGGCATCAGACCCAGACGCCCCAGTCAAGAACTTGGGTGAGACAGCTTTGATGCCCAGAGCGGTGGGAACCTCAGCCTGGCCTCGGGGAATTTACCTTCTGGATCTTTCTCAGATTAGAAGGATGCTACTTTAATTGCCAAGATCAAAGGCAAGGCTTAGGTTGGTGATCAATTGGGCATTTCCTTCCTCTCCCTCCCTGCGTGAGGCAGTGCTGGTGATCAGGGCACTTACTAAGTAAAACAAACATTTCTCTTTATTTAACACCTTCCAGTCAGGCCCTCTCAAACCTGCTGAATTTATTCAGAAAGTTCAACGCCGCTCCTTGAAAAGCTGAAATATTTGACACAGCCTTGTGTGGTGGGAAGGGTTTTTTCTGAGGCCACGAGTGCAAAGCCTCAGATGTTTGAACCCTCTCACCCCCGTCTGCAAAGAACTTGTTCTTTGATTTCTTTTTCCCCACTTTGCTCAGGCATTGTTGTCAGGAGACTCTGCAAATGTCAAAACCATTATCAGTCCCAGGCAAGCAGGCTTTTAATTGAACTTTTATTCTCCTGTCTAACTTGCTGCACTCCAAAGAAAAGGCTACATTGCTGGCATGGAAATGGCCTTTTGGAAATCACTGACTGTTGAAAGCAAATTATCCAAAACTGAGATATATGTGTAGATGTATTTATCCCCAGTCAGACTTTGGTTTTTATATATACACATACAAATAAACATGTTAATTTTTGTGTGTTCACAGTATGACTGTGAGTTTGCATACCTATGTAACAATAAAATATCGGTCCAAATGTTTGAATTCACCTTCCCCCTTGCAACTTCACTCAAGCATACAACATCTCCCAGCTCATAAAATATACTGTTGCCTTGTGACAGGAGCCCACAGCAAATAAACAAAAAATATGGGAGGAAAAAGTGTGAAATAACAGTCTTGTTTGCTGCCTTGTGCTGTCTCCATCCTTCTTTTTTATCCTTTGTTCACATTGTTTCCCTTCTCCATTTATGTTGATCGAGGCGTGACAGGCAGACCTGATATTCAGCTGCCTTAGTCCATAAATGTCTCTTTGGATGATGCTGTGCTCCAAACAAAGTTCAGGGCAATTGGAACAAATATCCTGAGTCCATTATTAGTCCTTCTGCTTTATTAGGACATTTTTTCCCCTTTATGTCTCCCAAAATGGTTAGCTCAGCTCTTGTCAGATTTGCTTTGGCTTCAGTACTCTACTGGATTCTACTGGATGGCAAATGCTGTTTTTGCCACTAATCCCCCAAAGGACTCCGAGCCATTAGAGCCTCTTCTGATTTATTTTTTCCGTGCAATCTGACTCACTGTCCAGGCTCTGTGCTTCTGTATTTTGTCTTTCATTCCACAGGAATTCAAAATGCCTTACAAAGAAATAACCTAAGCCTGATCATTTAGGAACTGAACCCTGAACCCAAGCTGTTTTTTTCTTTTTGTCTTCTTGAATGGCCTCCCTTTCCCTTCCTCACAATGTAATCTGTGGTGGACATATTTTTAATAGTATGCAATATCTTCACAACAAAGCAGAAAAAACTTGTGAAATACATCTCATTTTAATTCTATTCAGGATCGAGTTTATGTCTCTAAAAAGTTTGTTTTGGGGTTCCCAGCTTCAAGTAGTCTCTGAATTGTGTTTTATTTGTATTGATCAGAGATATTTGCAATTTCCAGAAACAGGACTCCTTTTCATGAGCCTGGTTCCAGTTCAGATCCTATGGATGTACAACAGCTGGAGGCATAGCAGAACTTTGGCTGAAGATCTGCTGTTAATCAGGAATAAAAGGTACACTTATGAGAATTTCTGCCCAGGGAAGTGGTGGAATCACCATCCCTGGAAATGTTAAAAATGTGTGTGGATGTGGCACTTGAGGATGTGGTTTAGTGGTGGACAGAGTTAATGGTTGGACTTGATGGTCTTAGAGGTCTTTTCCAACCTTAATGATTCTGTGATGAGACAAAGATGCCTCTGGTACCCCATGAAAATTGCTTTTTTTCCCAAGGGTGTGCAGTGAGGTGGTGTGTTAAGAGTCAGCGTTTTGCCTTCCCTGTCACTGATGCCAAAATCATCGTAGAGGTTGGAGAGTCCACGTCAGCTGCTTTGGTGTCGCCAAGGGGAGTGTGGGTCAGGCAGTGAAGTGCCAAGGAAGGGACACAACACAGACACACCTTTGTGAGAAAGTCCTGGAGAGCTGGCTTTCCTCAGCGGGGTTCCTCTCAATGGAAAACTCCAAATTCTGCAACAGCATGCCAGAAAACCCTTCCAGATGTGACCCCTTGTACTTTCCGTCCCACTGTCCTTCACTTTTTAAGTTTGCTCTAGACATGTCCTATTCTGGGCCCGGTCATAGAAACACGGAATGGTTTGGGTTGGAAGGGACCTTCCAAGAGCATCCTGTCCAAGCTCCTGTTGTGAAAAACGAGGTTCACTCTCCTGTTGAAATTTAAAAGTTTAATAAAGGACAATAGGGGACAAAAACAATAAAGCAAAGAAACAGTGCTGGGTGCTTGGCCCTAAGCCAAGAAGCACACCTGCCATTGAGGGAGTCGTCTTAAATACTCTGTATTGCATCAGCCTCATGGCTATTCATAAGCATCATGCATATTCAACCTTTTCTCAAAACTATTTTGCATGTTCCAAGGACTGTTTTGCATGGTTCCTCCTTGGTCCCGCCTTTTTAGAGCATTCGCGTTTCTTGGCTGTGGTTTCTTCCAGTCTTGGTTATCGTCTCCAGTTTGGGCTTTTGTCCGTGGTCCTTGCATCTGGTTATGGCTGATAGTCAGGTATCAGTGTTGGGTCTTCTCTGTGCTGTTCTTTGGGTGTTATCCAGTCAAGCAGGTAGTGTGGTTAGTAAAGGAAAGTCTTTTAAACTACCTCTATTAGTTATTTTACTACTATATCGAAATCTAGTTCATAACAGAAATTAAAACATTGGTTATATACCTCTATCTTTATGACAAGTCTGCTCCTATAAAAAGAATAAAACCATACACACAATGAATATCTGCGAAAAGCCAACACTATATTATGTATTTATCACACTGTGGACTGTGAGCAGGGACACCTTCAGCTAGATCAGCTTGCTCAGAGCCCCATCCAACCTGACCTCTAATGTTTCCAGGGATGGGGCATCCACCACCTCTCAGGGCAACCCAAAGTTTTACCACCCTCATTGTCAAAAACTTCTTCCTCATGTGTAGTCTTAATCTATCTTTAGTTTAAAACCATTACCCCCATCCTATCACTACATGCCCCACCAAAAGTCAGTCCCCATCTCTCTTACAAGCTCCCTTTAAGTACTGAAAGGCCACATCTGATGGTTTTCCAGCTTTCCCCCTCTCCTCTGCTGAATCAGTCCCTATTTCTGAGCAGGGAGGCACTAAGGAGCAGCCAAGGAAAGAGAAATGGCAGGCAGATGGTACCAAGCTGGGGCAGCTCTGCTGGCAGCACCAAGGAGCTGCTTTTATTGCTCCCCACCATGTTGCACAACTCAAGAGTAAAGAAAGGCCATACATGCAGATTTTTTTCACCTATGCTGCCCACAAACAAAAATTAAATATTGACAGGCCCTTTAATTAGGCTTCTTGCCTCTACTCAGGTTGCAGTTCACAAACAGTTTTTGGTTTCCCATGGGTAACCATAGATACCGTGGATGGAGAAGAGGCAGGGGTGAACATTAAATATGTCTCATTTCTGTGTAAGAGCTCTGTAGCTTCTCTTACTTAAACAGATTTCTTTCTTTTTTTTTTTTTCCTCCTTGATATCTTCACTAAAAACTCTTTTCATCACTTGATGGCAGTAGAGCTATAATATAAATTTATAGACACTGATGCTGCATGGATGCATCGAGGGAAAAAAAACCCAACTCATATTTATGTTTGTCTATGTATTTTTCTATGGGATCTGTTTTGTATTATAAGTTTCAAAAGACATAAGGCATAGGAAAGCTTTGTATTTTCAGAAGGAATTAATGCAGAGGATATTTCGTTCATTCACAGTCATCATAAATAACAGTTGGTGCAACCAAACATCCCCTAAATTCCCTCAGCTATAACTCTGAACTCTGCAAAAGTAAAATCAACTTTCTTCTTTAATTTTTAACTTCTGTGCACTTAATTTGCTTTCTGTTGTTAGTGCTGTGGTAAAGGCAGGAGCTCTTGTAGTTATGAGCCTGTGAGGTTTCACACGACTGACAGTGCTAAGGCTTGCTCTTTTACAGTCAAAATATACTTATTAAATACAACAATACTGATATCAAGTTACTCCCAGCTCTCATTACCTGAAACTCAGATAAGTCCCTGACAAATAATAATACTTTGCTATACAGCTAACAAATGCTGATGCCTCTTTGTATTAACATTCCTACAATCCAGATGAAAGTAATCTTCATAAAATCAAGAGTATCCCCATGTTACCCTTCCTGTCTCTCCGTGGAAGGTACAGCATGGTGTGCCTTTACTCAAGATATAACAAAAATCTGCCTCCATTCCCTGGAGGCAAACCTACAGCCCACCCTTGTTTAGTGCTGCACTGGCTGTGCAGCAGTGTGAACCAGTTGCTAACTAAATTGTGAACTAAAAATAGGAGCTGCTTGCCTTGCTTATCCTTCCCCCCGAGTGACTGGCATGTGATAGTGGCTCCATTACCTGTGGCAGTGAATCCAGAGTCTGCCTTGCCAGATCCAAGCCTTTATTTTGCTGCCTAGATGCTCTGCGAGCTCCAAAATATTTCCTTGCCTGGAGTTAGGACTGTACAATTTCATGAGCTCCAAATCTTGCACAAACCTGGCAGTGCCTTCTAGAGGAAAAACACCTCCCATCCCAGCGCTGATCACCCCTGGCTCATATTTTTACCCTACTTTGATGTCACACCAAGCTGTTTTTTTCCTCTTTTCTAAACTTCCAGTTCTGAAAACTTCTGCACAAGTACCTGGCAGCAGCACAGCTGCAATATTTCAGCGTGGAGGGCACTCCACTGCAGATATCCCTGGCTGGAAGCAGACCATTCCTGCAGAGCGCAGGCAGCATTGCACTGTAATCTCTCTCTGCAAAACTGGGAGCTGTGCTGACCAACATCCCCTCCTGCCTCTGAGCATCTCCCCAGTCACAACCATCCCAGCATTTCCTCCCACTGCTGGGTGGCAAAGATTTTGCTCTGCTTGCCCTGCTCAGGGTGTTTTTGCAGGGGCACCTGAGTGCATCGCTGCTGCAGAAGGGATGCAGACCCAAGAGCCCCTGCAAAGCCCTTCCTCCCCCTTCCCTGTGAGGCTGCTCCAGAGACCATTGCTTATCCTTTCTCTCCCTCACACGGGGCCCTGGTTCAATTAATATTTAATTCTTACACTCGCTGGGACAACCTGAACTGGGGAGACGAAGGAAATCTTGTTCTGGGCAGCGCTGGCAGCCTGATGAACAGCTGCCTGGGGAGGTGGAAGACACACAGTCATATATCCCTTTCCAATCAGGCAGAAATGGACTTGAAAATATCTCCTATCACAGACATGTCTGATATATAAATAGATTTAGGATTTTGTTTCCTTTCCCCCACCTCCACAATCCAGAGAGAAGGGGCTCTGGTGGGTTGGCTGTCCTGGCTGGGCAGCACCACCCTGTTCTAGGTTAGATGGAAGGTGTAACCAACAGTCTGTATTCTATTACCATCTCCATAAGCTGTTAAAACAGGTGGGGCAGCGCTCTTTATGTTCAGCATGACCCAGCCCTGCTAACACCATTGGGGCTATCTCTGCTCATGGCCATGGAGGGCTCCTGGAGTGACTCACAGATTCCATCAGCCATTGGGAGATGCCCTGCCCAGAGGGGAGGAGCTGAACATTTCTGCCTGTTTATAAACTGAGACCCTAGAACACCAGGGTACCTTTATCACTGGATTCGCAGAGGAGAAGAGCTCAAAAGCCACCACTGGACCTCCAGAGACCACAAGACCTTTCCACAAGATCACCACTTCAACAAGAGAACATCCATCACTCCACCGGGACTGCAGCCACCGTTTGAACTGCACTACAGCACCACCCTAACAGAGTGCAGGTTGTATTCTGACTTTGTCTTTTTCAAACCAAGACACACCCACTGCCCCGTTCTGAGCCTCACCCTGGAAATGCTTTGGCAGGACCTTACAGATCTAACCCCGAGCCCTTTCCCCTGAGGACAGGAGTTCAACCAGGGGATGGATCCAAAGTATGCCCACCACAGCACCCACCTTGCAGAGCCTCTCCCTGAGCCCTGGCCTGGCTTTGAGCTGCTTGTTCTGCCTCTGAACTCTGAGCAATCCCCACTTAGCAGGGCCTGTCCTTTATGATTCCCCATTCCTTTGTTCAATCCATTGCTAAGAGAGGCAAGCAAAGGAAAACAACCCCTCCTGATACCAGAAAAAACTGCTGTTATTTCACTCCAAGGTATTTTGACATTAATCATGCTGGGAACATTCAAATAATGCTGCCAGGGGAATGGAGCAATATTTAACTTTCTTTTTACCTTGATCTCATTACTTGCTAGAAAGCCTGTTACAGAACAGCTTTTTTGTTTATGAAAGGAAAAGAGGAAAAAATACTCCATAATTTTAAGACCTGAAATTGCTAAAGACAACACAGAGATTATTTACCCCAAAACAACAATCTCAACTTCAGCTATAGTAACTTTATAGGAGCTGCTGCAGCTTTTCAGTTTTCTGCTTTTTACGACTGGTGAGAACTTTCACCATAAATTCAGACATTTGCAGTTCCTTTATCTGTCATAAGGAAGTGGTTGGTAAATGGGTGAAATGCTCCAGTTCCCGGGGATGTTATGATCCAACATCTGCTAAGTCCATGGAAATACTCCCTGTTGACTTCTGCCAGTTCTGGATCAAGCACTTTTGAAAAAGATGGAAAAGGCAGAATATTTTTGCCTCTTCATCATTTAGCAGTAAGAAACCTGTTAGTCTGAAATTCCTTTCCTGTGCCAGTGTAATTCCACTGGACTCAGACCTCCACTGAAATGGAATTAGACCAAGAAATATTAGGGCGAGGTATCTGGGTAATGAATTATGTTTGTTTTCAGAAAATGAACTCCTGTGATGTGCTTCAAATCCCTGCAGGCTGTGGGAGCTTTATGGATGACTCTGCTGGTTCCAGGCCCTTCAGAAGGGCTGTGACCTTCCTGCACTAAGCTCAGACACCACTGAATGTACTTTAAAATATTACTGAGTTGGTCTGGTTTTTTACCCTTTCACAGAAGAGCATTAGCCTTCTTTGTTTAGATGCTTCCTGAAATAATTTTTGCTCTGACAAGCCCACATTTTTCCAAGGACAGTCCCCTGCTGCCACTTGCCATCAGCACAGTTTCTGGGGTGCTGCTGACTGAAGGAGGACTCAGTCTCGGGACTGATTTCTTTCCTATGGCATTGTAAATACTCTTGGTGTCTGCATAAAGCAAATCTGGCAGGACCCCACCAGCTGTCTCTGGTTCAGTATTGTTACACTGATAATTTCTTCTGAGGTCTTCCATGGAGAAAAAAAATTAACTCTTCCCTTCATCCCGTTTGCTTCAGAAAGAGAGGGCAAATGGTCCAGGCTGGTGTCAGTCACCCTTCTCCATCAATTCTACATTGCCCTGATTTTCAACACCAAAATTTGGGGTTAAACTGAATTCTTCCCCACCCACGCCCCCCCAAAAAAATAAATTGTCACCACTCCTTGTTCCAGCCCCCTTTCTTTATTGCACCACCTTCCTCTCCAGCCCATTTGCAGCGTTGCCATCTGTTAGGATGGGACTCCCTCACTGCACTTGGAGCATCCAGCCCAGTTCCAGTCTGAATCTCCTCAAGCTGTCCTGGTATAACCCCAGCTTAGTAAGAAATTCTTTGTGCTGCCTCAACCTTGAGCACGTGTGCTTATGAGGACCTTTATTAAGTCTGGTACCTCTAAATCAATCCTAAATTGCAAATCCTGAGCTTAATAGTGCCTGTTTCAGGGTCCAGGCTTCTTTTATGATTTTCAGTATGCTCTTTCCATGCCTTTCCCCCTAAAAATTGCTATAGAAGTGTCAATAAATGGTTATAGAGCTGTCACTTTTCCAGGCAGGAGGCTAAATAGTTGGCTCATTTTCTCCTTCTTGTTTATTTATTTTTTGAAATACTTGTAACAAACTATATCTCCTAGAAAATAAACCAGTTTTCGTTTTGAAATGAAAGGGCCTCATGCACATTTCAGGAGGACTGAAGCTGATAGACCAAAGTGTTTTTCTCAGGATAAGGCATAGGGCTTAAAGTGTTTTTCACAGGGAAAGAATTTAGGGTCCAAAATAAAGGAAAGTACAAGGAAATTGCTGAGAGTCTTTCTCTTGTTCTGTTTATTTCTTACATGCTGTGGTCCCTGTGAACCTGTGCTGGGTCAGGGCTGAGAGAGGAGATGTGTCTGTGGACTTGGATTCATGTTTAGGATGCTGAAGCCTGTCTGGGCAGCAAGGTTTCATGGGAAATTGAGCAAACTCTGCCCTTGTGTCTGGGCAGCATTTCCTGCAAAAACATGCACGGTACAAACTGCTGCAGTTAAAGGGTTTGAGGGCAAACCGAGTTTGGGATCTATATTTCAAATTATGGCTGCCTCTCCTCCTTTTGCCTCCCTTGTTGCTGACCCAGATCACTAAATTTTTGGCAGATTTAATCCTCTATGATATCTAATAAACTGCTGCACCAGTTGCATCCTCAGGTTCACACTCATTGACTTCCATCCTGGGGGATGAGGAGAAGGAGCAGCATCTCTGGACTCTGAACATCTCTCAGACCTCTTAGGAGCCCTCTTTGCTGATATCAAAGTTCCTGGCTGCTGCTTGTTCACAAGAGACCCTTAAAACACTTCTGCCCGTTTTTGCTGGTTCCAGAAGGCAGGCAGGCATTTACTTTAGAGGAAAAGCTGAAAGCCTTTATAGCACTGTCATTGCTATTCTGGTGATATCTCTCCCGTGTCTCCATGGACTCAGCAGGCAGAAGGTCTTCTGACAGGCTGAGCTTTGCCTCTGGTTCAGAGTGAGCAGCTTCTTACACGAAGTCCAGTGAGAAAGGGAAAACTCTGGAGGAAAGAGTTTAGTTTCTTCTTAAAAATTAAAAAAAAAAAAAAAAAAAAAAAAAGGGCTTATTTCTGTTTGATTTCCTGCCACACTAACACAGCCTATCCTTACACACCAACTTTGCCATGGAGAGGGACAGGGACACGCTGTGTTCTCCCTCCGTCAGTCCCAACTGGAGCTGCTGCAATTGCAAGAGCTATTTTATGTTCAGGAGGAAGCGTGCTGGCTCTGGCTGGTCCAAACTCCAGAATTATGAAACAAAATGAAAGGCATCAGCTGGCTAAGTTTTCTGGATTATCCTCAATCTGCAGCAGTGGCTTTGCACAGCTCTCATGTGTATGTGTCTCTATGCCCTGGAAATCTCCTTTCTCCTGTGTGGGAACCATTTCACCTCATTATAGACATTAAAGATTTAATTGTTCAAGCTGAAAGAGTCTGTGTGGGCCTTCTCTGCAGTTGTTAAACATTTTCCAGAGAGGGATTTATTTCATCTGCTCTAGGATTCTGTTTTATAGTCTCCTTAATACATAACTCTCAGCTGGTGTAAAAAATAAGCGATCCTTTTACCCCCCTCCCTTTGACTGTACAATCCTGACTGGTCCCTTGTGCTAAAGATCATTTCCATGAGGAATTCAGACAGGGAATTCAGCTGGCAGAGAATTTCCCTTGGTGTTTTTTTGTTTTTTTGGTGGGAGGGGTGTGTGTAGTTCATACTTTGGTTCTAGCCAGCTCAGTTTCTGGGATGCTACGCAGTCAAGGAAAATCTAACAATGACAAAAAGAAAGATAAAGGAATAATTGGCTGAGGCAGAGAGATATTGAAATAATATCAGCACCCAGAGCCTTGTGAGGAATAAAATGACTGTGGAATTGCACCCTTAAAAAAAGACGAATGTCTCTTTGGGAGGATGTCTCTCATACACCAAATGAGCTTAGAAGATCTTCACTTATTAAGAGGCTGACTTGCCTTTAGCCTAAAATCCAGCCTTGGAAGGCTCAGACTAGATGTCCTTTAAAGGTCCCTTCCAACCCAAACTATTCTGTGATTCCGTGCTGTGCACCTATTGCTCCAAGGAACAGCAACCTCTGCTGTGCTTTCCCCTGGCCTGCCTTGGCATATTCACTGCCTCCCCTTTGCTGTTTGTCCCTCGTGGCTGCAGCTCAGCTCTCCTTTTGCCTCTGGGGACAGCAGGCACATGGCACTGCCAGTGCCATGCTGGAGCGATGAGTGGTGCACAGACAGAGGCAGTGCCCCATTCACAAACCCTTTTCTTTAAAATTTACACATGGATTTATTCCCGCTGAAGTCAGCATTAGTGAAGATCAGAGCTGTTTCTTTGTGGAATAACGAGCAGGCCCATCAAAACTGATAGGACTTTCCATTAGGTTAGCAGGTTTTGGACTGGACACCACATTATTTGTGAGGAACGTACAATTTATGTGTTTCCCTGCACTGTACGAGCAAGAGAATGGGAACTGAAGAAAACCAGGCAACATTAGAGCCCTCAGTCTGCCATCAGCCTTAGCACCGTGGGCTGCAGATGACACAGGAATGCAGATGTGATGAGTGATTTCTGTGACAGCTGAAGTTCACTGCAAAAAGTTCACCAGAAAGCAATCCTGGTAAAGAAATTGCTGCAGGGAACTGCAACAAATAAGAATTACAATAAAGAACCAATGACAAGAAAGCAGAAATGACAGTTTTTTCTGGAAGCATTTCCTGATTTATCTCCAACCAGAGTCTCTCCGAGTGAGCGTATTAGAGCTTATACTATACAGCAAAGAAATAATGGAACTTGCTTAAAATACAGGCATCCTCTCTGGCTGAGTGATACTGGTTGCTAAAAGATACTTAAATAAGAGAATAGCCTTGAAGCACAAGATGACCAGATGAAGAAAATTGTTTTGAAGTGCTGCCACAGATAAGCTGGCTCTTAGTAACATACATATCCTAATTCTGCTGCAAGTACTGAGGAGAAATAATAGCAGGACCATACGGTTTCCTGTCCCCTGCCTCTCCTGACAGCAGGATGTTAACAGAGATAATATTTGAGAATGAGCATGACATCCTGCGAGTGCCACACACGCAGTGCAGGCACAGATCTCGTCAGCTGGGCTCCCTCTGCCCTGGGCTCTCTCAGCACGGCCCTGTCCCCTCTCCATGGTCACACTCCAGTCGTGCCCTGGAGGGGACACGCAGCCCTGGCTGACGTCAGGCCGTGGAAACCGCGCTGTGAACCCAGCCCTCTGCTTATTTTGGACACTCTGAGGAGAAAGGCGATGAGCAATTATGGAGCAGCACTGCAGGGATGGCACACAGGGCTCAGAGGAGATCTGAGATGAAGAGTGGACGTGACCAGTCCACTCTGGGAGCAGAATGGACACGAACCAGACAGTTCCAGCAGGGCCATTCTCTGGTGGGATTCAAAGGCAATGAGGATGAATCCACTCAGACTATCAGATTGGATCTCAGCACTACAGGAAGATGAAGGACTTCTGTGGTAGACCCAGCATCATTCTGCAGCGTATTTAGTTATCTCACTGCCACCAAAACTGCGGGAAAAACAAAAACCCTCCAACAACATTTTTAATGTTAGAAAGTCAAGGCATTACTTTATTATCTGGCCAGGATGTGCCACAGAAATCATCTCATCCACACATAGCCTGGGTGTGCATGGTGACATCACCAGAACTTGGCTGCATCTCTTGTGTGCTTCAGAAGGTTGACAATGACCTGGACATTTTCCATAGAATGAGCTGCAGACTGAGGGCTCCAGTCAAGGGAACTGCTTTGCCAGTGGGCCATGGCAAGTTCAGCTGGCAATGAGAAGGGCTCCCAGTGATTCTTGCCCCTGGGCAAGAGCTGAGGCACACAGGGCTCAGTGCCAGTGTGCAGAAGATGTCTGGGAAAGAGATGGGAGGAGTGGGGTGATAAGAGGTGCATCTTAGGAAAAATCTCCCTCTGGCACAAGACAAGAGCACAGTGAATGAAAAACAAGAGTCAATAGTTCTCCTTCAGGTTCAGGCAGTGTTTTTAAGCAAGGCTGCTAATTTCTGCATGTCTCCACAAAAGGAGGAGAGACAGTATGGGCCAGGGAGGTGGGGGGGAATGAATAATGTGGCATTCTCTTTTTGTTAAGTGACCTTTTAAAATCAAGGAACTGAAATCTAAATACCAGGGGGGAGCCTGGGGCAGAAATTACAGACATCATTGCCATTACAGGCTCCAGTCCTCTATCGAAAAGGCAGCACAGGAGGCTGAGTTAAAGCATGAAGAAAAGGGTCACTCCTTTTTCATTTAAACAGCCAGTGCCATCATTTCACATTTGGCAGATCATTACTAAAACACTGCTCATAAATTCCGACTCAGTTGGTTTAGAACATAAAATTACGAATTCAGGCAGCTGCAGAGTACAATGAAATATTGAAACAAGTAGTATTTGGTGTTTACATTAAATATGACATGGCAAACAAAAATGGTTTGCTTTGGTGTTTTCTGCATGTGGGCAGCATACTGAAGCCAGCAACATTTAAGCCAGATTTATGCCTCTCTATCTACATTTTGAAGCCTTTGTTAAAGTCAATCAGAGTTTTGTGTGTTCTTGTACTCCAGGAACTGATTTGCAGATCATTGTGTGATGCCATTGATCTGCTCGAGTTCTTATTTGCATCTGACTCCTTGCATGTCCCTGTCCATGTTAAAATTCCCAAAGCCAGAGGCCACTGCATCAGGAAATCAATTCTTCCTGCAGTAATGTTGACCTGAGCCTCATGCATGCCCTTAGCAAATGATCCTTCATTGAGCCCGAGAATTTCCACAGAAGAGGAGCCAACATATCGTGGGATGCCAGGAGTGACCCTGAAAATTGGTATTGCAGCTTATAGCAGGTGAAGTGGTGGGAAGGCAGTGTGGATGGATGTGAAAGCTGTGAAATGAGGAGGATGCTGTGGCCCAAAACGCTGCTGATGCTGAATTACAAGGTAAGACTGACAGTGTTACAGGTGGGTCTGAGTAGGCACTGAAGAGAAGCAAATTTCTGGAGCATCTCTCAAATCAGGTACAGCAAATGAGCTCTGCTAAGTTTTGCCAGACCCAGAGGTCACCTGAGGGATCAGGGAGTTTATTTCTGTCTTCTCCTGACCACAGGCAGCAGGTCACGGCTGGCTGGCTCTGATGGCTTTGAGCAGGGTCCATCACAGCTTGACCTGCCCTGACTGAATTGTGACAGAAGGTGCATTTAAGCATCAGAGTGACCTGGGGACCCGGTCACTGCTAATGAAAGGTTTTAAGTTTTAATTGTCTGCAGTCACTGGCCTAGTTTGAGCCACCTGCAGAGTAGCAGAAGTCTGTAAAGAGACAGCACTGAAAATCTTAGGCTATAAAACATCTGCTGGCTTTAAAATGACTTAAATAGATTATAGTCATGCTGTGAAGCTGTTTGTTTCAGTTCCCTTGTTTAGATTATACCAAAGAATTGTATTTTGGGGGGGGAGGTGATGAAAGAGAATTCGTTAAATAAGTAGAAGATGTTCCAAATCCTTCCTTTACCATGGCAGGCTCAGAAAAGATATCACCTTTCTCCTGCTGGGACAGGACTTGGAGACAGCAGGGAGTGAGATGGCATCTGTCACCTCTCTGAAAGTCTGATAATCAGAGATGCACTGGATTATTGCAAAACCAGCCCCACAGTCGTAAGGACTGGTGCCCAAAACTGCTCAAAGAGGGAACCTCTGATGTGATGTGTGGGGTGCTGAGGCACAGCTGTGGGGCTGCATCAGCTCCTCCTGCAGCAGGTCACAAACTACCACACTGTGTTCATGTGAGAAAGGTCAGATAATCAGCATTCAGTCAGGAGGGGAGGAAAAATGAGCCTGGGATTCATCAGTGTTAAGGCAAATGTTATAAATTATGTATGTCTACTCATTTATCTGAGTATTCCCATTCATAAGATGGTTGAGGTTTACTTGGGAGGGAAAAGAAAAACCAAACCCAAAACTTCTGGTTTGCCTTAGTCTTCAGAAACTACCATTTGACTTGGAAACAAAGTTATGCCAAAGAAATAAATATCTTCCTCCTCCTAAGCAGCCCAAACATTTCTTAGGGCAATTTCAATAAACCGAGAGATATAACAATAATTTTTCTGTGATACCATAGTCCTTTGACCACTACTTCCTTCTGAGGCATCATTTTCCCAATCAAGTGCTGAAGAATAACTGCTTTAATCCTGCCAAAAGACATAAACCCCTCACACCTGAGCTTTCAGACCTCCAATTGCAACTCCCTGCAAGAATAGGAGTCCACATGAGTTCAGGACAACATCCATAAGGGTGATGCATGAATGACATATATGTGAATGTCAAAGTGAACTTCAGTCTTTGGACCTCAAGTCTTGCTGCCTGTGTTCTCAAGAAGTTTTATTGCACATTTCACCAGAACCTAGAAAACAGAGAAAAAGAGGAATTTGAGTAGCTGTTCCTATTGTTACACAATCTTTTCCCAGGATCACCATTCAGGTTTTTCCTGCCATACATTTTCCTGGTCTATCTTAAAATAACTGCAGTGCAGAAGACAGATCATCCAGATAATGAATTCAAATTCTACACTATTCATTAGATTATTTATCCTTAATGCCTACCCTGTAATTTTTTGATATAATTCAAGATTCATTCTCACTCCCCTGTCAGAGGCAGCAAGAATAGATTATTCTCTTTGCAGCAGTCTGTTTGCTCTCTCTCTCTCCTTCTCATCAGCACGAACAGCTCCAGATCTGTCAACCCCTCATGTCCCCAGGGGATATGAACTGTAAACCTCTGTAAGTTCTTCCAGTTCCACTTGTCTGCATATGGTCTACATCTTCATGTGTGGCACTCAAATCTTGAGAATCAAGGCACTTCCGATAGTTAAGAGCAAAGGAATTTGTGTGTCCTTTGGTCCTATGTGGTGTTTGGCTTTTTTAGCAGCACCAGCATATTTAACCTGATCCTGGTTGGATCTGCAAAGTCTCCCAGGTACTGCTGAGGAGAAATAGATTAAGCAGCTAGATCCTAACCTCTCTCTCTCTAACTTGATTTTTACTGAGAATTATTACTTTCCACTTGTCCACACCAATTTTTCTCATACTTGTTCATCTCACAAAGCAGCTTTTTCTCTCTTGTAGTAGCAACAAAACAGAACAGGAATTCACTGATGAAAACACTGAAGACTGCAAGACCCACTGCAAACCCTGTGAAAAACTGCTCAATAAATCACTTTAACAGCAAACCTGTGACAACTTGTCTCTGTGTCTGATTATTCCACTAGTTTTGTACCAATTCTGTGGTAGTTTCTTGCTGAGTTGGCTTCTGTCACTTGTTTATGAGGATGTCACATGGGGCATTGCCAAAACTCTTCAGTAAAAGAGGCATCTCTTGCTACTTCTCTCTCCACTGGTCTGTTATCCTTTCATAGAGAGAGATTATATTTCCTTTACCTGATTTCTTCTTAACAAGTCTCTATTAGCCGACATCCATTTCTTCATTATTTGCCAGTAAGATTGTTTATTGTTTAAAAACAGCTCAACTATTTATTTAAGAAGGGAAGTGTTAAATATTTTTCATTGTGTTCTGAGTGCTGAAGTTGCCCCAATAGCCTTCTCTTTCTTTCCCCCTTTCCTCACCCTGTAAAAATGTCTGTGTACCCACTCTGCTCCACTTTGTTATCTCTAAAAGTCGCTGCATTTTCCTCCCTGTTTGCCTGAATGCTTCTTTTGCACCTCACTGCTTTGGCAGGGAGAAGCCTTTCTCTTTGATTTTCAGACTGGATTTATTTATTTCTGTGCAGTTTACACCTCCTTTCTCTTTTACTAGATCTGTCCTTTGACTTAAGCGGTTCTTTTCTCCTCCCTCGTGTTTATCCCCAAGGACAGCTTTGCAATTTCGTCCCTTTCAGGCTTCATTTTTCTAGAGTAAACAGAAGGAGCGGTCATCTATTTTTTCTTTTCTATCTCTTGCATAAAATAGAATATCTTATCAATTCCAGGAATAAATTTTCGGCACCTTTGGTTGTTGGATTTCCTCTTTCTTCAGTACACATGGCCTGACTTGGCCCAAGGGCACCAGGTGAGTGCTCAGTGGTCTCTGATGGTGACATAGCTGCAGGTCTTGTTTGTCTCTTCCGTGGCTGCATCTGGCTGGTGCCTCAGCCCAGGAGTGACTCACACATTTTTAAACACCCTAGAACCGAAATCCCTGTTTTTCATCCCAAAATGCATGAGATGATTTTGTGCTAAGGAGCATAATCCTTTTTTTATTGTTTTGACAAGCTTCAAAGGCATGTGTTTATTCCTGCGTGGTTTTTCCAACGCTCTTTATATTCCAGCTGCTCTTCAGCTTCGTATCACCAGCACAGTCCATGACTTCACTCCAACTTTCAATGCAAGAAATTACTCACAGAAATACTTTACTGAGATCACTCTCCAGAGAAGTTTTGGAAGAATAATCCCTGTTTGCTTTACACACTCCCAGTTTCACTTGCTCCTTCCCTAGCAGTACCTTCCAGCCGAGTCTGCCTTGTCTGGAAACTTCTACCAAGATATCAAACCTGAAATACAAAAACGAGAGGGACATCTGCTTAATTTCTTATTTTCAGCATCGACTGTTATGAAACAAAACCAAGGAGCAGCCTGGGTAAGACCAGGGTGGATCCAGACCCCTCTTTGCTGTGTTAATGCAATTCTAGGCACAGAGTTGTATCCTACAGCAGCTTCTTATTGGGGATTAACACCCTACAGCAAGCTGTACAGTTCTCCACTATCTCTCCCGAGCAGAGAGAACTGATTGCTTTCATTTAATTAAAAGAAGATGTCATGCTTTGGCCCTCACTCCCACGCACATCCAGCCCAAGCTCAACAGCAGCATTGCTTGAAGCCTGACTTGTGGGATAGTTTCTTCCCTTTTTTTTGTTTTGTTTTGTTTTAGTTTGCCTTTTCTTTGTTGGATCTTTGCATTCTTCTAGTTTTGAGTAGCGTATTATCAAATTAATAAATGAGAATCACCATTTTAAGTTTAGGTATCTATGCAACAGTTCTGTGCCTTGAGGAAATATATTATCCTGCTCTTTTTACAGGCAGGGAACTGAAGCACAGAAGCAAAGGGTCAAATCTGCCACTGCAGATTTATCCCAGTGCAATTCAGGGAAGCAGACAGCTGTATAAAACTGCAGTTACACAGTGATTAACCAAGCTATTTGATTTGCACTTAATGGTTTATTACAGTCTTCTTTTAGTTTGGCTATATTTACTAAATCTGCCATGGAGCAGCTTAGGGTCAGGATGCTAAATCAGCATAATGATTTTCAAGCACTGCGCTGCTGTAGAGAAATTCACATATTTTTGCTTGTCTACCCTGCCCTAATGAAATGTCTGATTCAGCAGCAGCAGGGGCTGAGTGCACACCCAGCAGTGGGTGACACAGCTCCCCAGAGCCAAACCCCTCTGCCTGCCTCAGCCTGGGTTATCCGAGGACACACTTTCAAGTGCCATTACTTTTGAAGGGAATTAGGCTGTCTGAAGTGTGATTTATATCTAAGAAAATACGATAATTGACTCAGAGCTGAGTGCTTTGACCCACCTGACTTTGATGCTCACGTGCTTTCCCCAGTGCCAGGTCGCACTCACTGGCAACAGAATTTTCCACTTTTCATCCTTGCTTTGGGTTGACTGAAATCTGCCTTTGCTCTTAAACTGGGCAGCTTTTGCCCTCTCCCTGCCTGTTGCAGAAAAAGGCTAAGCAGGTTTTCATCTTCAGGGGTTTGCTGGAGGGAAGGATCAGTGAAAAGACAGCCAGAAAGATACAAAGGGTAAGTTCAAATTAAAAAAAAATTAAAAAAAAAAAATTCTTTTGGTTTTCCTGTGGATATCCCTGGAAGGATCCTCTCCAAATGGCACCCCTTGTTTATGGGGAAGGGCTGTGCAAGGTGATTCCTGCAGCCAGAAACAATCTCTGGGAGATTTCTTGACTCACTGAACAAGCTGATTTGGAGCCAGTGGGGGCTGAGAAGTGAAACTCTCTGTGTGGGTATTCTTGGTTTAGTGTCTGATGAGGGTTAAAGCCCCTGGGCCATAAATATCCTCAATATGCCCCAAATGAAAGCAGGCAGTGGTGAAGGGCCAGGCTCGTGCTCCAGGATGGACGCTGGAGCAGAGGGAACTCGGCTGATTTGTGCCGATTCCTTTAGTCCCACTTGATTCCCAATCATATTTCTGAGCCACACTGTGCTGAAAGAAGGTGAAGCAGCTCCTGCACCTCACAACAGCTAAATTGATGCAGTGTGAGGCTCCACAGCCCTGCCTGCTGCCTCACCCTGCGGGAGGAAATCCACCCACTGTGCTTGGAAGGGCACAGGGGCTGTGCAGGACCTGTCTCTCTAATTAGACACAACCACTTCTTCACTACTGAGCTGAAATCCATCAGAAAATGCTGGGTAACAGCATTGATTTTACAATTTCTGGCATAAAAACACCCTGCCTTTCAGCTGTTGAACAGACCCTGGAGCTGATGTTGGTGCAGAGGCGAAGGGGAGCTGTTTTGTTCAGGAAGGCACTGCTGAAAGTCAATGCTGAGAAATTATTGCTCTGTGTCCTTGTAATGACCTTTTACTTGTTTTACTCCTTTAGTCCTTTTAGTTATTCTCCCATTCTCTAGAAGCAAAGAGGTTTTGTGGGTTTGTTTATCTGCTCATTTGCTCTCTCCTCTTTTCATCCCTCTTTCCCCCAGGCATTAGGGCCAACACAAAGACCTCATCTCTGTGAAGCCAACTGAGTCCCAGGAGGGACGAGGCTCAAAGAATTAAACCCAGGCTTGTAAACCCAAAGCACATCCCAGGACAGCCAGGTTCTGACTGTCTGAGCCTATTTTCAATCAGTTGCAACATAAATGGTTTGGGATGATGACAAACCTTTGGCTGTGGCTCCCTGGGAACTGGATCCCTCCTGGTGCCACAGGTGTTGGCTGTCTTACCCATATCATTATCTAGCTGGAAAACATGCAGGGATGCTAATTTAAATGTCAGCTCTGCTTAGTATTTTATCATCAAAAGGACATTGTGCAGCTAGGATGTGACCTGCACAATTTATCTCAGGGAATGCCTCCTCTGGTGACCCAAAGTTGGAGGCAGCTCAGCACAGGCTGAATAGAAAACTGGAATTTTATTAGGCTGCTGTTTAAGGATGAATCCAGCTGAAAACCACCTCCAGAGCTGCCTGGACCCTCTTCCAACTGTTTAAAACAAGTGTCACTAAATCAGACAAATGCTGGTGCTGGGACACAGCAGGCACTAATTTAACCCATATGCTCTGGGAGTGCTCCTACATCTGTTTGTTCTGGGCAGAACTAAATGGTGGAATTAAATTTTTTTCTCCCCCCTATCAAGTAAAATTGTATCACAAGCAAGCCATGCAATTTTAAGCCCACTGTGGCAGCTCACAAATTGGCGTTCCCGTAGTGGAAACTCAAATATTGCCGGGCAATTTGAGGTTGGGTGTTGGGTTTGCGTGGCCAGATTTGGGTAGTGGGGGATGCAGGGATGGCTTCTGTCAGGATCTGCTGGGTACTTCCCTCGTGCCCCTGGAGCCAATGCCAGCTGGCTCCAGGACAGAGCTGTCCCTGGCCGAGGCTGAGCCCTTCAGTGATGGCGATGGTGCCTCTGGGATAATGTGCGTGAGAAGGGGAAAACCTCCACCAACTGCAGCTAGAGAGAGGAATATGTGGGAGGAGCAGCTCTGCAGATCCCAGGGCAGTGCAGAAGGAGGGGCAGGAGCTGCTCCAGGAGCTGGTGCTGAAATCGCCCTGCAGCCCATGGGGCAGCCCATGGTGAGGCAGCTGTGCCCTGCAGCCCAGGGAGCTCCAGAGGGCAACACGGAGCCACCTGGAGGTCCCACACCAGAGCAGGAGGATGGCCGGGGGAGGCTGTGACCCCAGAGGGATGCCCAGAGGACACTGTGACCCCAGGGGGATGCCCAGAGGAGGCTGTGACCCTAGAGGGATGCCCAGAGGACACTGTGACCCCAGGGGGATGCCCAGAGAAGGTTGTGACCCCAGGGGGATGCCCAGAGAAGGTTGTGAGCCCATGGAAGCCCACATTGGAGCAGGTTTGCTCCTTGGGGGACCCAGGCTGGAGCAGCCTGATCCTGCAGGATTGCAGCCCATGGAAAGGACCCACACTGGAGAAGTTCATGAGGGATTGTCTCCCATGGGAGAAGCTCCATGCTGGACCCTGTGAAGAGCATGAGGAAATCCTCTTCTGAGGAGGAGGAAGAAGTGGCAGAGACAACGTGTGATGGATTGACCACAATCCCCTTTCCTCATCTCCCTGTGCCACTGGAGGTGACGAAGCAGGGAATTTAGGAGTGAATTTGAGCCCATGAAGAAGGGAAGGGTGGGAAGAGGGCATTTGTAAGATCTGTTTTTATTTGTCCTTACCCTAGTCTGATTTGATTGGCAATAAATTAGTCCCCCACTAGTGTCTGTTTTTCCCGTGACAGTAAATGATGAGTGATCCCTGCCTGCCCTTTTCAAGCCTTTAGATATATTTTTTCTCCCCTTTCCAGGTGAGAAGAGTGATAGAGCAGCTTTGGTGAGCACCTGGCATCCAGCCTGGGCCAACCCACCACAGCTGAAAATCAAGGGTAAACTCAACTGGGTTGGAAAGAACCACAGCATGACGGAATTATCCTGAAAAAGATGAGTTATTTATTATATGAGGCAAAATCTTTTGGTTTCTGTTGGAATTTTGCCTCTCAGCATTCCTCTCTCCCCACAGCCCTGGCTATCCCAGAAGGTCCAGCAGAAAGTTATTACCTCTCTAGTGAAACTTTATCCCCCCCTTACCAGAGCCTGGCCACATTATTGCTGCTTTTGTGGAATATTTATGTTTCCCAGAGTCTCTCCTTTCTCTACCCCTTTTGTCAAACATCTTCACTCTTTGCCATCTTGTTCCTTCACTGTTTTCATTGTATTTGCAGTCTTTTAGCTCTCTTACTTATGATCTTGTCTTGTTCTTTAATAGTTCAACAGCTGAGAAAGGGTTAAGGCAAAATAAGACCAAAATCTAGTTTCTATTCTTTTAAAGTTAGTATGTAAAGTAGAAATCAATATGACATCGATATCTGATAGGAAATTGTAGCTCAAATAAATATAAGTGCCTTAATTATAGCCAAGGTCAGGTTTCCAAATGCTCAATGTTCAGTGTTTGTATTATCTATTTTATTATTACCATCGTGTGCTTTAATGTATTTGAAGCTTAGTCATAGAAAATGAGCAGTGAATATCCTCATCAACAGAAATTTCAGTATTTTGTGTTGAAATTGGTATGAAAATGATCTCAAAACTCTTAGAAGAAAAAATCTATAATTTCTTTTAGAGTATATGAAAAGGACATATTTCCTTCCAGTAATTTCAGGCTGTGTCACTCCAGGTGCATGTAAGCAATAGAATGGTGGTTTGATCATATCAGTACATATTATATTAAAATACTAGCACTTCTATGATATTCATGGTTATTTTCATTGCTATTGTAAATGGACATCCAAATAAACCAATACTCATTAAGGCAGGAAATATTGCAATGAATGTTTAATTGGGCTTTCTGAAATATAGTGGATATGAAATTTCATCAATAATTTTGTTTCTCACCTAATGACTTCAAACTGAACACATCTTTTTTGGAAAGACATTTAGTCTTGATTTAGCAACTCCCAAATGAAAAAGAATTTGCCATGAGCCTCAGCAATTTGTTCCAGTGGTTAATTATCATGCCTTAAATATGTACATCTTATTTTCAGCTTGCATGAGGTTTACTCATATATTAATTGTATATTTGATTGTAATTTGCTCTATCTTAGCTAGTTAAATGCATTGCACATTTTATTTTTATTCCCTGATTGGATGATATCTTTAAATAACCAACTTAGCATGAATTACAAAGTTTTACAATCAATTATACAAATGCAAAAATTCAAGAATTGAACTTCAGATGAAAAATCAACAGATAGATTGTTCTGCAGTGGCCCTTCAGTTTTAGAATATGTGTAGGGAGGAAATGTCAAAGAAACCTGCCCTAGTTTTCACTGGGGTAGAGCTCATTTCATAACATGGCTTTGTCTGAGCTTACCAATTTCTGTCTCTTTTCCTGCTGATTTGCTCAAAAAGCACAGAAATGCCTCTAATATGTAGGAACCTCTGAGCCACCTGGTCTGGTGGAAGGTGTCCCTGCCCATGACAGGGAGGTGGAACCAAATGATCTGTAAGGCTCTTCCCATCCAAACCATTCTGTGATTCCATGACTTGGGAAATAAGGCCTGACCCTGGATTTGAGAAACAGACTCTTATACAGAGAGATGGTATAGAGAGAATACAAATGTCAGAGATAAAATGGGCACTGTTTTTCTGGCCTCTTTTCATTAACTCAAAAGAGTACCTAGGGTGAGAAATTCATATATAAATGAAATGAGGTGAATTCTTGCCTGTGTTCCATGTGCACACTTTGTCCTGTACAAAGGAATCAGACAAAGGGAAAAAAAAATTAAATGACTGTAGATGAAATTTGAAAAAAAAACCTTAACATTCTCATTGAAATGTTAACCTTCATTGAGATGTGTATAATTCCATCAGGATTCCCCAGATTCATCTTGCTTTTCAACCAAATGTTTTACGAAGCAAATGATTCACTAATGAGTTTAATTCTTGTTGGCGTGACGGGATTTGGGGAGGGCTGGAAAAGGCACATGCTGTGGGGGCTAAAGTGGCACCAGAAGTGGGACAGTGCTCTGTATTGCAGTTGGCAGGATCATAAAGCAGGGAATAAGAGGATAAAGATCAATCTGTTGTGAAGGAAGAGCAGGAAGGAAAGGGAAGGACACCAGGCACGCTGGCTGGGAGGTCTGCTCCAATTTAAGTGCCTTAAAGGTGGTCTCGAGGTGGATCTCTTCATCGCTCTTGCAGCTGAAGGGAATAAATAAGTGGCCCCAGGGAACAATGCTGCCAACCTTTCATGTGGATAATGTTCATTGCCTTATGTGCCAATCTCTCTCCACTGACCACTAAAGAAAGCCTGGAGTGATAACTTTGAGGGCAGATGAATCCCCAGCCCCGAGTACAGTCCATATTCCCTCCCAAAAGATGATGTGGAAGGAGCAGCTGACTTGTCTGATCTGCTCCTAATAACCTGCTGAGAAAGGAATCAGTAAAAGCAGACAGTTTGTTAGCAGAAATCTGCAGAGAGTTTTTCCTCTTACCCAATTTATGTTTTTGGTTATTTATGTATTATTATGTTTTTGGTCATTTGGGTTGGATGACGTGAGAGGCCATACAAAATGACTGTCACAATGTCATTACCATCTTTATTTCATGTTGCCACACCCTGTGCTCCTTTACACTGCCTAAATAAGCCCAACCTACATAACCTTCCCGCAAGCTGTCTGAACTTTTTTATCTTATTTCTCTGCACCATGATCTGGGATCTTTCATGGTCCTCACTTCATTATGAACTCAATTTCCATGCCCCTGTCAACTTTCCAACCTCACTTGGACTCTCTACGGATGAGTTCCTGCCAGAGCTCCAGCCCAGGGAAGAGCAGAAAACCTGCATTTAGCATTAGCATGGGAACATTTCCATAATCCAGAGCTGTGTATTTTTTGTCATTAGCTGGAGGCCTCCTGCTCCCCCCTGCTCCCACAGGATTTTATATCCTGAAGTGCACGAGTGTGTTACACACTTCGTGGAGCTGCTGAAGAGCATCAGGGGAAAAGATTTGGATTCTCTTCTCCTCAGCAGCTCGGCCAAGAGACGAAAGCAACAGAGCACCACACAGAAATGCTGATTCCTGGGGCTGCTGACACACAGATCTATAATTCAGGCAGTAAATTGGGTTAATGGGTGTAAATAAAAGGTCAGTGTTCAGAGCAGAGAAAAGGGCTGTAAATTGCAGGGCGAGGGGGGAGTTTTATGTGGCTGAATATAAATCCCTCCCCCTCTCTGGGGAAAGGTCGCTGTTGGGATCCTATGGAGACAGACTGAGATTTGGGGCTGCTCAGCCTGGAGAAGAGATCTTACTGCAGCCTTCCAGTACCTAAAAGTGAACTATAAAACAGAGGGAGAGTGACTTTTTTACCCAGGCAGATAGTGATAGGACAAGGGGGAATGATTTTAAACTAAAAGAGGAGAGATTTATATTAGATGTTAGGTCTTCTTGCTCTTTGCAGTGGAGTTGGATTAGGTGATCACTGAAGGTCCCTTCCAAGCCAAATTACTTTGTGATTCTATGATTTTATTCTTTCTATTAATCTCCTGTGGTGCTTTTGCAGCTTTGAAGACAAGTCTTGTGTTTGGAACACCATGAGGTGATTGCTCTTGTGAGGAAGAGGTTTCAGTGATGGCCAGGGACTCTTCTGGTGTTCTGATATTATTTATTTACACTGCCAGCTTTACTTGTATGCTCAAACTGCAGCAACTCACAATCCTTCTCAGGACCATGAGATTCCAAGAAGTCTCCTTTAGCAGTAATTTAATCTGTGATTTGCACTTCCCACGATTGCCTCAGTATTTTCAACCTCCTTCTCTTCTGCAGTTATCTTCTAGGACCCCGTTTTTTTCCTGATTGCTTGCTCTGACCCTGTTTTCCAGAACCAGGGAAAAGGAGAAGTGTGTAGGTGTTTAATCTAGTATATCTCACTCCGTGGTTGAACCTGATGACTATAAATTAGTCACCAGGATGTTTTCCCCAAGTTTCTCCAGTCTCAGTGATAATAGTATAAAGGAGTCGACCCCCCAAAAAAAATTTTTTATTTCTTTTTGGGTTCACCTTATAGCCTTTTCTTAGGCTAGAATGCAACATGTCCTGAAAAGAGATGCTTGAAAACTTGCAGAGGGATAAAATAAAGGGCTAAGATGAATTTTGTTTACTCATATGTAGTAACTGATACAGAATCAAGTAGATCATGACCTTATTTCTGATGTTAACAGCAATTTGTTATGAGGATATGGTCTTCGAGTTCGAGGCCTAAAAAAGAAGTGTCTGTTTATTTTCTATATATTCACATTTCACTGGGTTTTGTTTTTTTCTTGTGTTTAGGTTTCTATCAATTGCTCCTTGTGACACACATCATATTTGCGTATTTCATGGTGAATTTCTCATTTGTGTAAGTGCTTGCTCACATCAGTGTGCTTCTTGCTCAGTTTTAATGGAACTCCCGGCAAAGCAAATGTTCTTGAGTCACAGGTAGATTTTCATCAGTAATAACAGTGAAAAGACTAGATGCCCCAGGATGTTTTCTTTATTTATTGCAGGGAATGTGATTTAGATGCATGGAAATACGTGAAAATCCATTAAAAAAGTCAGCTACAGGTTAATGCAGAAAGACAAAGAGCGACATGGAGTGACAGCACATTCCCTGCACGGTCCTGCTCTTCTGGTGAGAAGTTGGACACTGAAGAGCAGGACCTCTGTGGGTTCTTTTGATCTTTGCTTATGTGGCTTTGAATATTTTCTACCTGGATCAGGTCATCACAGCTGGGGCAACCCACAGCCCCCGTGCTTGGAAAATCCTCCCTGATTTTTCCTTCATTTTCCTGGGATGGAGGAAGTGAGAGCATGGAGTGAGTTTTGCAGCTCCTGAGTGTTGGAACTGCTCTGGGCTGTGGTGAGTTATGAATTGTCTGGAGAGAGGATGGTGCTCGTCTCTGCACTTCCAGCAGCTGCAAAGTACCGTGCCTGTCTTACAGAATTGATTGGATTAGCAGAACGTGAGCTCATGGGATCATTTTCTTAACACAAAGGAAAACAGAAATATTGCTGGAAATAAAACAGTCAAAAAAAAATCAGAAGAAACCCTGACAGCTTCAGTTCGCTGTACCCATAAGACCAGATCCAAGCTAAATACACCCTCTGATTTTCTTTTAAAGGAGTGTCACAGATCAAAATCTCCATATTCAGGTTTTTCAGCTGACTCTGCCCTGCTCTCTCAGGGCTGTCAGTGGGTGTATACCCTGGCAGCAACTCCAACACAAACAAGAGAAATAAAATTCCACAAGAGGAAAAAAATTGCCTAAAAACAGGGAAAAAGCCTGAGAAATTTATTACTGAATTTCTTGCACACATCCTCCCACCACTACCAAGGCTGTTTGCAATGGTGGGGAGCCTCTTTAAATTAAAATTGCACTTTAGGCCAAGATTTCTGTGCTTGTAAAATCAATAGGAATGACTGGTGCTTTTCTTCCACAAAGGTCAAAGGAATGCTTTTAATTATTGCAGGTTGTAACAACCTTGGCCAGGCTGGGTCAATACGCTCCACTTACATTTACTACCATTTTTAATGGAAAAGAATGTGTCTGTTTGCCATACTTTGCTTTCCATGAATATTCTAGCATATCAGAATATTTGCTTCCAAATGATGGATTTTAATCTGAAGGACAAGTTTCAAATGCAGATTAACCATGCAGCCACCTCAGCATGAGGGAATGTCCCTGCAACAGTGGCTGAGCACTGAGAATTTGAAGACTCAGGCTCAGAGGCCCCAGCAGTGCAAAAACCTTCACCCTCTGAATTCAGGTGCTGTAATTGGGCCCTCAGTGTCACACAGATGCAATTTTAGTGATGGATGAATGCACAGCTCGGCATTTACACAGAAACAGCACAGGAGCAGCAATAAAGGAGTGCGTTGAGAATACACCCAATGGGGGATTCAAAGATCATAATGCCATGTATTAATTGATAAATAAACCCAGGAGCCATTCTGAACAACGGATAGTTTTCAGGATATGACATGCTGAAATTGGAAACAAGGCAAACTGCTCACTACACAATATTTATGCCTGTCTACAGGAAGGGAAAATGTGAATGTTGAACTACAGAGGCAGAGAAAATTGGACGTGCTCCAGGGAGCTCATGATCCATGCATTTCATGAGCTGAAACAGATGGATGAAGCAGACACATGGAGTGGGTAGGAGGAGGTGGGAGGATGTGTTAAAGGAAATGGCTTTGTAGAATTATCAGCGCTTCATTTTCTAACACAGATCTCCCTATGACACCAAAGATGTCGCTGAAAACCAGGGTTGGGCTTTTTCTTGAGAAGCAATGTCTGAAGAGTTGATTGGCGGAATTGTAAAAAGCGATGAATTTGGGAAGTCTAATGTAAGCTATGAGGAACTGGAGATGTTTGTTCTTCTGACACTGCATTTAGACATCTGCTCACTCTCTCTGCTCCTGATGCTCAAAAGATAATGGACAGAGTCAAGGATGAAATGGACTTTGGAATTAGACCCTATGTATTCAGTGTTGCTGAGGTTATGGAAATAAGTAATTCCTTTTTATAAAGCCTTTGGAAATCTGTAATAAAAAAAAAATCTTAGTTATGAGATATTAAAAAAGAAAACAAAAATAGTAAAAGAACCCCGAAGCCTTGCCAAAAAAACCTGAAACAAAAAAACCAAAAAAACCCTAAACCAAACAAAAACCCAAACCCATCACCAACAAAAAAACCCTACGCAAAACATCATCACATGTTCATAGTTCTCATGGTTAGATACATTTACATGTCCCTCTTCATGTGACAAATGACCCTGACACCTCCAGAGCTATTGCTGTGCTTCATCACAAGGGCTGATTATGTGTGAAATATTTCTATTCATTCTTGCTAAAAATGTCCTAAAGGGTTGTTTCAGAACTCAAGGCAAGGAATTATCTTTCAACTAGCCCTGCCTATAGGAAATGAATTGCCCTTTTCCACTCCAATTCTTTCCCAACTTTTGTATCTCTGCAAAGATGGAACTTGCCTCTCCATACATGTAAAGCATGAGATTGCAAAATTGTAGTATTTATTCGTGAGTGTTTAGAAAACACCTGAGCCTCCAATGTTCACGAATCGCTGGGAATGAATTCCCTTTGGTCAGTTAATAGGGCAGGGTCAGTTAATAGGGCTCAGAGAAAGCCCTGCAGGTTTGATTCAGGTCCAGGTATAACTTGAGAGCCCCAACACACATGAGGCATCTGTGCAGACCAATAAATGTGATGTAGGATTCATGGAGACCTGTGCCCTTCTAGAGCAGGTGGTGGAGACCTGCACTGGGGCCTCTTAAATCACATCAGAATCTTGTTTCAGCAACTAAACAGTGCCCTCCATCTCTAGTGGCTGTGATGGAAATTCAGGCACCCACTGAATGTACAAAACTGTGTTTAAGCGCCTCTGATCAGCAATCAGATCAGTCTTATCTAACTGTGCACTTGCTGTCCTTCTTCCCTCGCTCCATCCACTTTTCCATCCTCGTTGGGGACCATGCCTTGCGCAGTCCCTGAGAGGCAGGAATTGGCTCCCAGGGAATTCAGAGCCTCGGGAGGCACAGCACAGCCCAGCAAAGCCCAGCAGCGCTGCTCCACATCCACCCTGAGTCCCTGCCCATTCACATTCCCATGTCCAGCAGGGCTGAGGCAGCTTGGCAGGAGCAAGCATTCCCAGGAGTGAGCCAGCTCCTGCCCAGGACCCCAAATCCAGCTCCTGCCCAGGACCCCAAATCCAAACTCCTGCACAGCATCCAAATCCAGCTCCTGCCCAGGACCCAAATCCAGCTCCTGCCAGGACCCCAAATCCAACTCCTGCACAGCATCCCAAATCCAGCTCCTGCACAGCACCCAAATCCAGCTCCTGTCCAGGACCCCAAATCCAGCTCCTGCACAGCACCCCAAATCCAGCTCCTTCACAGGACCCCAAATCCAGCTCAGCGGGAAGTGGGAGTTTGCCTGATGGTCCTTTCGTACACCTTACACTGCAAACTCTCTGCTCTTCCATATTGAAATAATTTTCAATATTTTTCCACTGATTTTGAGCTTTTTTTCATCCTTTCCCGGCTGCTTGCGCATTGTAGTCACTAATCACGAGCCATCCAGTAACGAAGAGGCTGCTTTCACAAAGATCCTTACTTGTTAACTGCTCTTCATCTTCCTTTGAAACTCTAGGGAGAAAGCTCTGCTGAAATCCTACAGAAAAATCCCCCCGAGGCAGTGGATAGAGGCGGGAGAGAAGGGACAGCAGATGTGTTTTGCTATTTCTATTAAATCTGTTTCTGTGATTAACAACAGTGAGTTTCTGCCTGCATGTGATTGAAGTAAGTTTGCAAACTCTTTGCTCTGGCTGTTGCTCTGCTTCTCCCTTTCATCTTGCTGTTTGTCATATATTCACTTTCTGCCTCTTGTCTTTTCTGACATTTTCACTATCTCAGGGGGGCAGCACTGGCACTTTCACACATCACCATAATAGAAATAAAAGCTTGAAAGATCTAGATCTGAGGCGTGCCTATTCCCGGGGCATTGCAATGAGACTTCATGAAAGATGTAGCTTGGCTGGATACTCAGGAGATCACAAGAAACCTGGAACCATAGCTCCTGAGAATAACTGAGCTGATGAAAGCAGACAAACATCCCTGCACTTTTTCTTTTCTGGAGAAAAATCCTGTCAGAAATTGACATTTTTTCTGTGCATGTGGTTAAGATGAAATTCTTTTTTCCAGTGGGGAAGTAATGTTTTATTTAGGTTTTTTTGATGATAGCTCTGGCCTGTCTACATTGACACATACTTCACACAATGCAAGTGAAAACACCCCAATGAATCTTTCCGAAGTCCTGAGAGTTTTCAGCTCAAGATGAATTAAAACATGGATTTTGGGTCAGATCCTCCATCAGTCCCAGGCTGGCCCACCTCTGACACAATCAGTTAAACCATATCAGTTTACATTAACATAAAATATGGCACAAAATATCATTTTGGACATACTAAATGCAATTCTTGTCATCAGTGCTGCTGATGGTTCAGAGATCACCAGCCACCTTTGCAATTCGAACCTTGTGTCAGGTAGCAGAGCAGCAACTGAGTTGAAATGTACTCTCTGTGCCTCATTGCCAGAATAAAAAATACCCAACAGGTGTCGTGCACTGGGAGCAATCTCTTCCTGCTTGAAAAACCATCTACAGGAGCTAAGGCATTTCCCAAATATTTTACAACCAAGAAATAAATATATAAAAATTAATCTGATGCATCAAACAATTCGGATATCTTTGCATGAATATCTGGCTACTAATTTTCAAGTACTTTCAGAGGAGGAAAGAGAAAGCTATTTAGCATGTACTGCTATGTTGTTGTGACAGGTGACGCATGAGAGCCGCATTCCCAGATGGAAGAGCTGCAGCAAGCTGCATCTCCAGCTCAGAGCCTGGTGATGCATCCCCATCTCCATTGGAGGCAGCTGGCTTCAGGACGCTCAGGATCTGAGTCTGCCAGGGCTGGCTGAGTCTGTGTTGGATACTCACATGCTGAGGGCCCTGCAGCTCTGTCTCCCAGCTGCTGGGATCACCTCAGGCTTTTGAAAAGCACCTAAACCCACAATACCCTCACTCTTCCAATTGACAGAAGTGATTCAGTCCTTCAGGTGTTCCCAAAACTCCCCCCAGCACAGGTGTGGGGCCGTGCCGGGCACTGCTGCAGAGGCAGCGGCAATAATTTTAATTTGGGGGGCTGACACTCTGAGAGACAAAGAAAGGAGCCTGAGCTTATCGAACCAGAGACATTCCTCCTGAGCCATGGAAAAATAATAGCTTGACATTTGTAAGTGTCAATACCGGAGGAGGTTTTGCTGAGAGGGACAGCGGAGCACATGGCTGATTGCTCTGCTCCGCGTGTGCACAGCGTCCTCCTTCTCACTCCAGCTGCACGTACATTCCTTCCGATCACAAGGTGTGAGAATAACTTGAAAGAGTGCACCCACCAAGCCTCCATCCCTCCTCAATTTGGTTAATGAGGTCGTTAAAAAGCTGCATGAAAGTCTCGAAAACAAGGGTTGAGTTTTCACTCAGCAGTGCAATGTGTAGTGGCTTGAGCACAGGAAAGGCTATTAAGAAAACGACTGTGCTTATTATATCTTTGAAAGCAATTTCACCCTTTACCACTCTGTTGAAGAGACTTGAAAATAACATGTGTGTGCTGAGGAGCACAAATAGTCCAGAATAACACAGCCTGAAATCCTTCCTGTTCACAGGACAATGCTATCCAAATTTTCTGCTGAGATTATCCTGGTCTGCATCAGGAACTCCTTCCTAAGAGAGAGAAATGATGTTTCCAGCCTTTTTCAGACCTGGTCCTCCAGGGCAGCAGTGGGACATGGTACAGGTGTGGGTACAGGAGTGTCCTGCAGCCTTCACCCTGTGAGTTGTCTCACCTGTAGCCAGGAAGAAAGACAAGAATTCTAGAAAAGCTCTGTATTTTAAAGAAGATCTGCTTTAAATGCTCCAGCTCAAATACTTGTAGAGATTCTTTCTTTCTTCTTCTTTCTTTCTTTCTTTCTTTTCTTTCTTTCTTGTCTTTCTTCTTTCTTTCTTTCTTTCTTTCTTTCTTTCTTTCTTTCTTTCTTCTTTCTTTCTTTCTTTCTTTCTTTCTTTCTTTCTTTCTTTCTTTCTTTCTTTCTTTCTTTCTTTCTCTCTTTCTCTCTTTCTCCTCTTTCTCTCTTTCTCTCTTTCTCATCGTTCTCTCTTTCTCTCTTTCTCTCTTTCTTTCTCTCTTTCTCTCTTTCTCTCTCTCTCTCTCTCTCTCTCTCTCTCTCTCTCTCTCTTTCTCTCTTTCTCTCTTTCTCTCTTTCCTCTCTCTCTCTCTCTTTCTCTCTTTCTCTCTTTCCTCTCTCTTTCTCCTCTTTCTCGCTTCTTTCTCTCTTTCTCTCTCTCTCTCTCTCTCTCTCTCTCTTTCTCTTCTCTCTTTCTCTCTCTCTTTCCTCTCATTTCGTCTTTCTCTCATCTCTTTCTCTCTTTCTCTTTCTTTCTCTTTCTTTCTTTCTTTCTCTCTCTCTCTTTCTTTCCCTTCCTTCCTTCCTTCCTTCCTTCTTCCTTCCTTCCTTCCTTCCTCCTTCCTTCCTTCCTTCCTTCCTCCTCCTTCCTTCCTTCCTTCCTTCCTCCTTCCTTCCTTCCTCTCTCTTCTCTTCTCTTCTCTTCTCTTCTCTTCTCTCTCTTCTCTTCTCTTCTCTTCTCTTCTTCTCTTCTCTTCTCTCTTCTCTTCTCTTCTCTTCTCTTCTCTTCTCTCTCTTCTCTTCTCTTCTCTTCTCTTCTCTTCTCTTCTCTTCTCTCTCTTCTCTTCTCTTCTCTTCTCTTCTCTTCTCTTCTCTTCTCTTCTCTTCTCTTCGCTTCTCTTCTCTTTTCCCCTTCCCTTCCCCCCTTCCCTTCCCTTCCTCCCTTCCTTCCTTCCCTTCCCTTCCCTTCCCTTCCCTTCCCTTCCCTTCCCTTCCCTTCCCTTCCTTCCCTTCCCTTCCCTTCCCTTCCCTTCCCTTCCCTTCCCTTCCCTTCCCTTCCCTTCCCTTCCCTTCCCTTCCCTTCCCTTCCCTTCCCTTCCCTTCCCTTCCCTTCCCTTCCCTTCCCTTCCTTCCCTTCCCTTCCCTTCCCTTCTTTTTTTTCACGGGGAATAACTTTATGTTTGTCTAGTTCCTGACCTGTTGCTGTCCTGAAGCATGAAATGGGAAGATATCAGCCCTGTGGGTGTGCAGGAATCCGCACTTTCTGCAGATTAATTTGCTGCAATGCCAGGTTTTGGGTCCACAGGGGAACAGGTTTTCAGCCCTAAGCAAAATCTCATCTCGAGGGTAGATGTAAAGCAGGCTGAAGGCAATGCTGAAGCTCTGTGTGTGTGTCTGGGCAGAGTTTTTTTGTTTCACTCTTTTCCTTTCTCAGCTGTCGGCAGCAAAGGTCGTGGGATTAAAAGAACACACCTGCAGAAGCTGCCACTTACAACTCTGACTCTTGGACCCCCCTGCCCTGCCCTTTCCAGCCTGCAGCCTTTTCCCATCACAGAGGAAGCCCCCAGCAGCCCCTGACACTGAAATAATGCTGGCAGGACAAGGGGGAGCAGTTTTAAACTGAAAGAGGAGAGATTTAGGTTAGATATTGAGAAAAAATTTATTACTGTGATGGTGGGGAGGCTCTGCACAGGTGCCCAGAGAAGCTGTGGCTGCCCCTGGATCCCTGGAAGTGCCCAAGGCCAGGCTGGACAGGGCTTGGAGCAACCTGGGACAGTGGAAGATGTTCCTGTCCATGCCAGGGGGTGGAACGAGATGATCTTTAAATTCCCTTCCAGCCCAAACCATTCTGTGATTCTGTGATGAAATAATCCTCCCCGTGTGCACAGGGGTGAAGCACATGGGCATCTGAATTCTGTTTGCTCTTATTTGGTGAATTAGAATTTGCTTAGCTTTCCACTGGGAAATGAATTTGTGTCACCCTGCCCTGGAGCCACGTTAAGTGCACAACAGCTCTGCCACGGCTGCTGTGCCCTCAGCTGATGCCTGAGTCACTGCCAGCCCTCAACTCGGAGAAGTTTTCCTCCTTGGAGCTGAAAAACAAGCGCAAGGGGAGAGGAGAGAGAGGTGAAGGTGGAATCTCTGTGCTTCTCTCAGAACCGAAATTAAACTGTGCTTTTCTCAAAGGACGGTGATCCCTCCACCCACAGTCTCTTCCCACAATTTCTGTAGCTCAAAGGATGTTCTCTCTCCTTCACTTCAGAAAATGAAGAAACAATCATGACAAAAATCATGCCCAACTGATATATTTCCACAAAAATTTTGCCTTGTTTGTCATCCATTAGGATGCCAAAAAAACCCTGAAACAAAACAAACAAAAAAAACCCGAAACCAAACAAAAACCGCAAACCTATTTGTGAAGTCCCCAGAGCAGGAGGATCCTGATCTTCATTGAATCCCTAGAAGCTGCAGATCTGATAATATGAACTGATGAACTCGGATCTGATAATCAGGTTATTATTTCCATATTATCCCTCCTTCAATGAAACTGTTATTCAGGCACGTTCAGTAGCTTTAAATCTACCCTGGGTTAAATTCTTATCTGGAAAAAAAGCTGATACTTTGTGTGATGAGCACACATTAATATAAATGACAGAGACTTTGCTCAGGTCTGTGCATTCCACTTCTAAGAGGTCACATTTCATTGGAAGTGCCTCAGGGTTTAGCATCTCCTGACTTTTTTTCTTTTGCCTCGGAAGAGGAGCAGGAGGAAAGAGTTTGGTCTTTTAGTCTTTGCTTCTTCTTATTGATAAATGTCCTCTGTATTTCCATACTTCAGAGGAATGTTCTTTTACCATGATGAATAGCCCTTTTAGGCCCAGAATCATTCAGACCTTTTCCATCCCAGCACTTGAAATTCTTGGGAGGATACTCCAATCTCCATAGTCTTGTTCATTGTTATGCGACTGCATCAGCATTAGAACAGAAATCAATCTTGATTACATTTTACTCTCGTCCAGGTGCTCAGAGCAGCAGCTTTTCAATGCTTAGTTAGTGGACTTTGCACTAAATAAATTTTTGGAACGTTTGGTAGTCTAGTGACAATAAATTCTGGAAAATTATAAACTTTGACACATATCAGCTATGCTCTGTGTTAAGGCTGTTCCATCCTTTTAAAATACACTATGATTCTTGGTGTTATTTGCCTTCCCATTTTCTATTCTCTCCTCTTTGTTTCCAATTGTAATTCTACAGCTGTTTAATGAAATTAACTCTTTACCAGTTTTTCTTGGCACACACTACAAAAAGGCTCTGAAGTCCTCAAAGAAAGACAAGGAACTATACTAAGAAATATTTTTAAGGAAGTCTTCCCTGTGCTGAGAGGTAAAAGTTATTCAAGGCAGTAATTAAAGAAAATTATTTGAAACCCTGCTCATCCTTGGTGTTGCCCTGCCATGTTCAGATTGCTGCTCCCAAACAAATCCACTCAGATGTGAAAAACACAGAAAAACACATCCAAGTGATTTCTAATTATATTTAGCTGCTATTAATACCTTGAACCTTCTTTGATCTGGAATTATCCTTGCAGAATAAGTTGGAATATCTCTGAGTGAACCCAGCCGTCTGTCATGTCAATGTACATGAACCAGTCCCTGAATCATTGTTTGTGGTGCTGGCCCTCAGCCAGGATCTGGAAATCAGAATAATTCTGGGAACCATCAGCAGAAGGAAAGAAATATAACCAGAAAAAAACAGATTTTTAAAGAATTTAACTGAAATATGAAGGAATATAACAAAATAGTACAAATAGGTATATATGTATGCAGTTTGATTTATAAAAAGGGAGAAGAAAGAATACTGACTTTTCAAAAAGTTTTAAGAAGATAAAGCCAGTATAAAAGCCAACAGGCCAGTCTGTAAGGGATGCATCTTCTCTGAGCTTTAGAGATTAACTGGGCTGATGTGAAGGTCTCCCTGCATTTGCAGATGGGAACCAGAGCATTCACAGGGCTCCAGCTGAAAGGAGAACCCTCTTTCTTTAACTCTTTGCTTCTTCATAAACAAAACATCTGTGCAGAATTTCTCACCAGATCTTTGTCC